>JAMPIV010013194.1:0-90000 GCA_024509875.1 Oreohelix idahoensis
TGACGATTAGTGGCCAGGGATATTCACACCGGCTATTCACAGGAATCTCTTTCAAATATTGTCAGCAAGACGGGCGACGCTCTTTCAAAAAGCGCGCATATGAGGACATTCCAGGGGGAAGGAAACTTTGAGGAGTGGACTTGAGTAGGAATTGGACATGCCCGACAGAGATGGAGGGGGAAGATGAGAGGGAAGAGGACAGTCACGTAGGGTTTATATTCATTTAATTTCCTACATCTTCTTCCTATTCTTTCACATAAATTCTCTCTTTTATTATCTCTGTATTTTCCTTTTTCCTGTATATTTTTCATCCATTCGTTTTGCGAATATTATTTTCATATAATTCGCAAACTTTACCTGTTTTCCTTTCTCTTAAACTGAGAATCGCGCTAGGACGATATTACGTAGATGTCAGGGCTGCAGGGCGTCAGAAGGCGTGATAAGTCGGTTCGCTGAACACAGGACGTAGCAAATCGTCTACATTCTCACCGAGCGCGCGAGCTTCTTCTCGGCATTAGTCCCGGTGAGGTGTGATACTTTACATCTGCACCGGTCAGTATCCAGACATTTGTCTGGAAAATCCCAAACTGACACGGCGCTCACTTGGGCCATGGTCAGCTGTAGTGTGAAAACTGCCCTGCAATGGAGTCAGGCTGTCTGGGATTTGAAACTGACACGCGTACATCGTGGTCAGTAGGTGACAGTTACGACACGCGTTAAGCGGACGTAAATGTTGGGAGTAGGGGAGATAATTTCGCTTGGCGAAATAAGTTTGGGCCCTTTGTCTGATTTTAAGATATTGGCCAAGTTTGAAACTTTAATTTCATTCTCGCTCATAGACTCCACAGTAGATAGGTCGCTCGAAAAAAACAGAATAGCTGTTAGCGAAGATCTCAGTTTGTTTCGGCAATTTGTCGAACTTCTAGACTTCCAGAAATATTTTCAGCATTTTTATTCTTAAGTTGTGCGACTACCTGTAATTCTGTGGTTGAGGTAATTAATATATGATAGATATATAGATTTTGTGAGTGTTAAAGTGTTAAATCGCTTAATTCATTTTAATCTATTTCTTTAGCGCAGAAGAGAAATAAAGTGGTAGGCTATTATATTTTCTAGGGAAGCATTCAGTGGAAAGCAGACTAAAAATTTAATTTCTAGCTTATAACGGCAATTGTAGCTATTTATAAATTTAATTTAACTGCTAATACTCAGTCGAGTGTATTTTTCTAAACTAACGTATAAACTCTAGAATCGAGCCTCATGAATGGTGACGGAATACGCACGTGTTCCTAATTTATGAGGATTGCTGATTTTTAAATATAACTTACGTCACGGGAAGTTTAAATGATAAGCAAAGCTCTCTGCTTGCAAGTTTAAATGTAAGTTTTAACCAGTACAGATTCTGTTTATTATATTATATGTGTTATTTTTCCTCCACACAGTGAAAGTTTTGGGGTGACCCTAACTTTACCAGCACCTAGTAGTAGTTTCCATACTTGTGAAGAAATAGACAGTCTTTATTTTGAACCACGTGGGTTTTCTCAAGTAACACTGATCTGACGGTGCAAGTTAGACAGAAATACTAATATCCCTATAACGGGTTTTCAAAGACTGTAATGATAAATACTGGACCTTGGAGCCAGCACTTAATTTCTTCTAGAAACTCTATATAATTTGCTGCCTGGTGGCGTGAATATTAACAATCATTTCCCGACTAGATTATATCTTGTGGACAAATCTGTGGTGTGACTAAAGTGAATCCTATACTGAGGGAAGGCACCGACCTGACATTCATCATTTTTTTAGAAACCTACGCTATTGACACTGTGCTCTGCTAACTCCCGCGCCTGGAATAATTGTTAGGTGACTTAATCAGACATTTGAACAAATTTGCATACCCAAGTAGTCGTTCCCGGAGACTCCAAGTTAAATACGTCTTTTGGAACTGGGGACTTCTTGGCAGAAGACTGCATTTTTTTTGAGTCTGTGTGAAAATCTAAAATCAATGTGTTCCAAGAGGCAGCAAGCAAAGTCGTGAGTACAAGTATGAGAAGCCATGGCGGAATGAATGAGTGTACGCTGGTTTGAGTGATATTTTTCACTATTTTATCTTTGACACCCTGTTGCTGTCCTATTTATTTTTTTTTCAATCTGCATAATTTGTTGCTAAGGCTAGAGTTCTTGTGTTTTTGTCTTAGGTTAAATCAGATTTTTTTCAAACTCTGTGCATATAATTACGAGATAAAACAAAGAAAACTCTTAGACTCAAACCCTATGTATCTGTGACTCGGGCGCCATCATCTGTTCTCTTAACGGGGCCGGGCTAAACCTAGAGTTAACACTATAACGGGGCTATCATCCTTGCAACATTTCCTTGATTTTTTATGACTATGTGTATATGTATTTTCCTTGATGTACTTTCTTTGATGTTGTGAGCCGATTTTTCCTGATAATAAAATCGCTCTTGAACTTAATAATCGTGTTTGGTCAGCTCGTTCTAGATAATATATATATATCATTGTTATAGTTTTTCCCACGTCTGTGTGTTTACCTGTCGTCACGTGTATGTGCGTGCCTGTGAGTGATAGAAATATACGTAATATGTATATTGGTGTAGTCTGTCTGACGCTGTAACAAGCAGCCAAAATGATAAGTAGAAAGTTCATAGATCAACTAACTAACAAAGTCTGGCCGTCTACACTGATGGATCCAAGGGTGATAGTGGGCAACTAGGTGCCGGAGTTGTAATACCACAATGGGGAATAAAAAAGAGCTACAGTGTAACTGAAGGGGCTTCGATTTTTACCGCAGAGGTGGTAGCAATTCTTAAAAGTTTAGAAATAATCGAAGATAACCCACCAGAAGCTGTTACGATATTTACAAGATCACTTATCATCATACAAGCACTTGAACACCCAGGTAAATGTAGCGGCCAGACATAAAAGGAAGAAATTCTAGCAATTAATACATCACTAGGGAACAGAGGATGTAGTGTGAGGCTTAGTGTGGGTTCCAGCACACATAGGTATAGCTGGTAACGAGTTGGCAGACCAGAACGCCAAGAATGGAAGAATGAGTAAAAACAAATAAGAGCAGGACTCTGGAAGGTCGGAGATCAAGAGCCAAGTGAAGATAACTATAAACGAGGAATGGAAGACAACATGGAAGAACAGTAGAAAAGGCAGACACGCTTTCAAACTGCTGAAAGAACCAACAAGGACGTGCCAGGTCAGAGAAGAATTAAAGATACCACCAAACAGAAAAACTGTGGCGTCTCCGTCTCGGTGCAGCATACTTTATGATAGGACGAACCTCACTGCCAAGAATGTCAGGAAGAGAATGACAAATAGACCACTACCTGATCCACTGAGGAAAAAAGTACGAACAACAAAGGCTAGAATTAAAAACTTACTATAGAAGTCACAATATAGGCATGACAGGTGATAAGGTTTTAAGTATAGATGCACCAGGAGATGCCCAATCAATACTTAAAAGATATATACATAAAACAAAGGAAAACATATAAGGTTAGTAACAAAAACAAAATAAAAAACACAAAATAAAAAAAAAGAAAACACTTACTAACTACTCATAGGACAAGGAAAGACAAAATATTAAATAAAATAAAAAAACAACAACTCAAAAAGAACAAATACTAATACAAAGTAAAACCAAGTGTAAAAGACAACAGTTATCAAGAAACAATACAAAAGAGAAAATAAAATAGACAAATACTAATATAAATTAAAATCAGCAACTGCTAAAGACAATAGCTATTTAAATTGAATACAAAATAAAATAAAATGACACTAAATACCCCAATTGTCGTGAAACGAATGTGTGTAACCCCACTACTTTGTTAAATCATTATGTCGGGATACAAATTTGCCCCAGCCAATCAACGCACAGTTGCTGAGCCGGAATAAATTACCTGAAGTTGCGCCAGGAAAAACTTAAGCCCTGTTTTTTTCGGATGTGGGTCGTGGCCATCTTGTTCACGCAAGATGGCGGAAGAAAACTGAATAAAATTAGGCTGTACGAGCATAAGACGAAACTGCAGGCAACCAATCAGCTTGCTCCGCCAGGAACCAACCAAACGCTTTCCTTTACCAGTAGAAGTTATTTTACCTGCCTATATAATCGGGCGAGATTTATGCTAAAAAACACGCAACACCGAACACGAAGCCAGAGACGATCGACTGAAGAGAGGAGCTGTCAGCTTTGACTTATAGCTTACCTGAGAGCATTGACCTGCAGCCTGCTTCGCTAAGTCGAGTCAAAATCTGGCCTGTTTAAATCTTGGAGGGTAAATATAATTTACTATAAACTGGTAGGAAAATAGGTTTTAATATGAACGTATCAGGTTACTGATTGTATCTTGGGGAATTAGGTATAATGATTGTATTTCCTAATATGATTGAATAGACGAAGACTAATAGGACTCATACTTCAATCTATTGTCTCCTATAACTTCAGTCTATTGTCTCAGATAACTCCAAACTGAAATATAACCAAAACAGTCCTTGTTAGGACTCAACCTATTGTCTCCTATAACTTCAATCTATTTTCTCAGACCAACTGCAATATAACCAAAAACAGTCCTTGTTAGGACTCAACCTATTGTCTCCTATAACTTCAATCTATTTTCTCAGACCAACTGCAATATAACCAAAACAGTCCTTGTTAGGACTCAACCTATTGTCTCCTATAACTTCAATCTATTTTCTCAGACCAACTCAATCTATTGTCTCCTATAACTTCAGTCTATTATCTCAGATAAAACCAACTGAAATATAACCAAAACAGTCCTTGTTAGGACTCAATCTATTGTCTCATCTAACATCAATCTATTGTCTCCTATAACTCCCACCTGATATATCACCAAACAGTCCTCGTCTCATATACTCCTATCATAAGAACATAACAATATTGTTAGGATTTGTCAGAGAGGGCCTGGTATACTATAGGGGGAAGGAAATGGTGGTATCACACCTAGGTGTACATATTATGGGATGTATTCATGTATTGAATGTATTCATGTATTGAATTTATATTATTGAATGTATTCATGTATTGAATTTATATTATTGAATGTATCCATGTATTAATTTATCAGAAAGAAGGTTTTGCAAGTAGACACCTGTCTTGTCTCGCTATTGCTAAATCATACTGAGCCATGTTGTCATTCATCCTACATGCAGACACCTGAGGCACACGCTCATTTCATCCACATTAGAAATAGGTGGGCTTGATGACAGAAATTAGCCCCTATTTTTCCTTGTTACAGGTTTTATTCGTGTCATAAAACCTGAGGTCGTATGTTCGAGTCAATCCAGCTGCCTGGAACTTCGCAGGAGCATAGAGATTGTACAGAAGCTACATCTTTAGTCCCCCTCAGTCTTGGGTGGGCTAAAGTAACGAGCCTCAGCAGGAGTTGTGTGAACCAAACTAAGGAGAACAGAACGTTTTAAGAGATGAGTACCCAGTAGTACCATTTCTGTCGGCATTGTGAGCAAAAGCTAGTGTCAGTGACGAGAAAGTGAATTAGCGTAGCAAGAGACAATAATAAGATTATAGCTGATAAATTATACGTAATTAACAGCACAGCTGATACATGTACTATAATTGAATAACAGCACAGCTGATATAATTTTTGTTCCTATAATTGGAAAACTTGTTGTAATATATTTACATATCTATATAAATATAAATATTTGTAAATCATATGTAAACTTACAAATTCATTACGTTCCATTTTTCAACATTCACCCTTCAGCACAAGAGTAGATAGTGTATATACTAAATAAATAATAAGGAAATTGTATTTGAAGACTTGTCAATTTTATCATTGTTAAGTAAAATCTGTTTCCTTGTCTTAATATCACAGTTAGTTACACAGCGGAGGTGGCAAGTTATGTCGGTCTCCTCTCTACTAATTTTTCGAGATCAGAACATTCACAGCCGTAACTAATTTGTGATACCAGTAGTTCTCTCAGACACTGGGACTTCACCATTTTCTGCAGAAATTCTATTTCTGTAATTGTCAGTACTATACTGACCCTAGAGTCAAATAAAACCTCGCGCCACACTGGGGGCTCGTTCCTGGGATATTTCTGTATATCTTGAGCCATACTTAGTCTATTCATCTATCTACACTCTATCTTGTGACACCCATAGATAACATAAGGAAATTTTTTTTGAGAAAATTCTATAATAGGATATTTTAAAAATTGTTTTCTTAGGAGGAATACCATTTAGTACTCCGTAAATAGTTGATGCTCACAAAGTTGCACGGAAATTTTTTGTTCATTAAAATTAATTAAGTTTAATTACAATAATTTGGTTATAGTAAATTTGCATACCCTCTCTAAGTAACGCCATGGCTGATCTAGTGAAGTTCAGGACTGCGATCATGCAGATGGGTAAGGAATTAAAAATGACAGGTGATGCTCTCACTCAGTATGTCACAACAGAAGTGGACAAACACATGGATAAGGAAGAAAGAAAGTTGCAATTAGAGACTGAAGCAAAGAAATTAGAGGCTGATAGAGAAGCAAAGAAATTAGAGGCTGAAGAAAGGCGGTTGCAACCAGAAGCTGAAAGAGAAGCCAAAAGACTGGAAGCTGAAAGAGAAGTCAAAAGACTGGAAGCTGAGAGAGAAGACAAAAGACTGGAAGCTGAGAGAGAAGACAAAAGACTGGAAGCTGAGAGAGAAACCAAAAGATTAGAAATTGAAGCCAAGAAATGGGAGGCTGAAAATGAGGCAAAGAAAATTGAAGCTGAGGAAAGGAAATTACAAGCAGAGAGAGACCATCAGTTGAGATTAAAAGAGCTTGAAATTCAGGCAAATACTGGCAATAAAGGTGGTAGCTCACCTCACTCTGAGAGTAGCTCCAGCCAGAGCACCTCAAGTGGGGCCATGAATTTTCATCTGGACCCATTTGTTGAGAAAGAAGACGCCATTGAGTCGTACCTGGATAGATACGAAAGATTAGCCACTACCTATGGCTTAGTGAAAGAAAAGTGGAGTCTTAAACTATCTCAGGGATTGAGAGGTGTGGCCTACGATGTATATTTGAAGCTCTCAAGAGATGACCAGGAAGATTACGAAATCCTGAAGCAGGCACTGCTTGTGAGATATGAAAAGAACTCAGAATCATATAGAAAGAAATTCCGAACAGCTAAACTTCTTCCAGGAGAAAACTATCACCAATTCTCTGCTAGATTGGAAACCTATTTGGAAAAATGGAGTAGTTTAGGAAAGTGTCAGGATCTGAAAGAAATGATAATGATGGAGCAAGTGAAAGAGTCCATGCCTCAAGAAATGAGGAAGTTTATCATGGAACAAGGAGCAGAGAGATTGGAAGATATTGTAACTGTTGCTGAGAGATATCAAGCAGCTCAGGCAGAATTATTAGGAAATAAGAAGAAGCAGGGTGAAAACTTCAAATCATCACAAAACTATACCAAATATGAACAAAAGGACCATACCACAGGAACAAACAAAGATTTGACCAAAAGGACAAAAACCCTCTAAGATCGGATAAGACACCTTACCGGAAGGAAGGAAAGTGGTGTAAAACTTGTCTAATGAGTAACCACAATACTGCGGACTGCAGAAGGAAGAATCCTCCTCATCATGCTGCATGTCTTACAACAGGGAATCAGGGAAGGAAGGAAATGGCAGTAAGTCAGAAGGACTTCCATCATCCCCCTGTCTGTGAGGAAGTGACCGTGAATGGCACTCAAGTACTGTGTTTATATGACACAGGATTGGACTTTGATTCAGTTGTGTGCTCTTCTCTAGTGAGTCCTGACCAGATAACCACAGAAACAGTGGAAATCAGAGGACCGATCAAGGGAGCAAGAACCATGACACTACCCATAGCTCGAATCAACATAAGATCTCGCTATGTGGAAGGAGAAATCAAAGCAGCAGTGATGGACGACCCTATTTACCCTTTGATTTTGGGGTGTAGGTATGTTTTCCTTGGAGAACCTATAAAACCTGTAGTTATGGCAACAGTCCAGACCAGGGAAAGCTCCAGGAAAATGGAGGAGAATCCTATCAATACTCATCCAGAAGAGATGAAAAAGGCTCAAGCAGCAGATAGCACATTGAAGCCTTGTTTTGGCAAATTGCCTAAAGCACATAACCCTCCAGAGAAAGGAGACTTGTATATGAAGAATGGCCTACTATACAGAAAAGCTGGAACAGGACCTAAAGGGCATGGACAGCTTGTAGTGCCAAAATCTTACAGGGAGAAGGTTATGACGCTAGGACATGCTATACCCTTCAGTGGACATATGGGAATAGGGGCCACTGGACAAAGGATAGCCTGTCACTACTTTTGGCCAGGAATTACAGAGGACATAAAAAGATATGTAAGATCCTGTCCAGAATGCCAAAGAGTAGCTCCTAAGCATAGGACTGCACCAGCAACACTGGGAGAAATGCCTATTATGGGAACCCCTTTTGAACGTGTTGCAGTAGATATTGTTGGACCCCTCACTTGGACCAAGAAGAGAAATGCTTACATCTTAACCTTGGTTGATACTTGCTCTATGTGGGGAGAAGCAGTGGCCATGTCAGCTATAGATTCAAAGCACGTGGCAGAGGCCCTGTTGACAATATTTACCCGATTAGGTTTCCCGCATCAGATATTGACTGACAATGGGTCTCAGTTTAAGGGAAAGCTAACACAAGAAGTATTCAGGATATTTCAAGCCAGGCACTATCATTTGTAGTCCCTACCATGCCCAAGGGAACGGTCAAGTAGAGCGGTTCAATGGTACGCTAATTTCAATCCTTAGAAAGCTGGCGAGTGAAAAACCTGATACTTGGGATACATACTTACCCGCTGCACTATTTGCATATAGGGAAGTACCCCACAATTCAACTGGATTGGCTCCAGCTACATTGTTGTTTGGAAGACCAATAAAAGGTCCACTGGAAGCATTGCTGCGGACATGGACTGATGAAAAGGCAGAGGAAACAGTGACTTCCTCATACCAGTACGTCAACGAGTTGACATCTCGATTGAAAGCAGGTTGGAAACTGGCCAATGATAACTTAAGACAGGCCAGGAGGAAGCATGCTGCGTACTACAACAAAAAAGCAAAGGATAGGGAACTGGAGGTGGGTGAAAAGGTGTTATTACTGTTGCCAAGCAGCAATAATAAATTGCAGATTGGATGGCAGGGACCCTATGTCATACTGGAAAAACTTTCCAGGACCAATTATAAGATTGACAAGAAAGGAAAGGAGAAGGTATATCATGTCAATCTTCTTAAAAAATACTATGACAAGGAATCATCAGAAGTTGCACATATCATGACCCTAGCCATTGCAACAGAAATGCACGGTGAACCACTTCACTCTATGGAGTATCCACTCACAACTACAGAGGATTATGTTCAAGTAAATATTAGTGAACATTTAACTCCAGAGCAGAAGAAGAGGGTTCAGAAAGTGTTGAAACCCATGCTGATGTGCTCACAGATAAGCCAGGTCGTACGAATCTGTTAGAGTACGACATGAAGGTTACAGACCCTACCCCAGTATGCATGAGAACATACCCTATACCCTATGCGAAAGCCCAAGCACTAAGGGAGGAAGTTGATTATCTGTTGAAGGAGAAAATTATCTCGAAGTCAGACTCTCCCTATAGCTCAAGTGTGGTGCTATTGAGAAAACCGAGTGGTGAACACAGGTTATGTATTGACTACCGGAAGCTTAATGCGATCACTGAATCTCAGGTGGACCCATTACCTGACACCAACCAGCTGTTCTCTACACTGAGTAAGGCTAGGTATTTATCGAAGGTAGATCTAAGCAAGGGATACTACCAAATACCAGTGAAACCAGAAGTTAGGAAAATGCTGGCATTTAGTACATCAGACGGACACTACGAGTTTAATGTACCAACCTTTGGGCTGAAAAATGCTCCCAGTATCTTTTCAAGAATGACGAGGAAATTGTTGGAACCTCTACAAAATCCCCATATCACTAACTTTATGGATGACATTCTTGTTGCTACCAACACATTTGAAGAGCATATAGTAGCGCTCTCCATGTTGTTTGACAGACTGAGAGCCACTGGATTGACTGCACGTCCAACCAAGTGCTATATCGGTTGTAAGGAGTTGGAATTCTTAGGTCACACACTATTTCTACAGGTCATATGTCTCCTGACCCAAAGAATATAGAGAAGTTAAAGAAGGCACCCAGACCTCAAACGAAGAAAGATGTGAGATCATTCGTGTCATTATGTGGGTTCTATCAGAAGTACATACCCCACTTTAACTCTCTGTGTGCACCATTAACTAACTTAACGAAGAAAGGACAGCCTGACAAAATCCAATGGAATGCTGATTGTGAAAAAGCTTACACAGAGCTAAAAGCAAAACTCACCAGCAAACCAATCCTTACGCTACCCGATATCACACAGGAATTTGTATTAAGGACGGACGCTAGCAGTATAGGTATTGGTGCAACTCTCTTGCAGAAATCAAAAGCCCAGCCGGAGGAACTTTTACCAGTCGCCTACGCCAGTAGGAAGCTGAATGCAGCTGAGTTAAACTACTCGACCATAGAGAAAGAATGTTTGGCTCTAATTTGGTCCATCGACAAATTTTCACCTTACCTGTATGGGACACACTTCATTGTCCAAAGCGATCATCAGCCTTTAACATTCTTGGCTGCATCTAAAAAGTTAAATTCGAGATTGTTAAGGTGGAGTCTGCTTCTGGCGCCTTATTCCTTTACCGTGAATTACATTCCGGGAAGAGACAATGTAGGAGCTGATTTTTTAAGTCGACACCCTATTACTCTGGAAGGACAGACGCAAAATGATTAACTACAGCAGGTGTTTACACTTCAGCTATGACAGGTCACAGCTAGGAAAGGATGGGGCTATGTCGTGAAACGAATGTGTGTAACCCCACTACTTTGTTAAATCATTATGTCGGGATACAAATTTGCCCCAGCCAATCAACGCACAGTTGCTGAGCCGGAATAAATACCTGAAGTTACGCCAGGAAAAACTTAAGCCCTGTTTTTTTTCGGATGTGGGTCGTGGCCATCTTGTTCACGCAAGATGGCGGAAGAAAACTGAATAAAATTAGGCTGTACGAGCATAAGACGAAACTGCAGGCAACCAATCAGCTTGCTCCGCCAGGAACCAACCAAACGCTTTCCTTTACCAGTAGAAGTTATTTTACCTGCCTATATAATCGGGCGAGATTTATGCTAAAAAACACGCAACACCGAACACGAAGCCAGAGACGACCGACTGAAGAGAGGAGCTGTCAGCTTTGATTTATAGCTTACCTGAGAGCATTGACCTGCAGCCTGCTTCGCTAAGTCGAGTCAAAATCTGGCCTGTTTAAATCTTGGAGGGTAAATATAATTTACTATAAACTGGTAGGAAAATAGGTTTTAATATGAACGTATCAGGTTACTGATTGTATCTTGGGGAATTAGGTATAATGATTGTATTTCCTAATATGATTGAATAGACGAAGACTAATAGGACTCATACTTCAATCTATTGTCTCTATAACTTCATCTATTGTCTCAGATAACTTAACCAAAACAGTCCTTGTTAGGACTCTATTGTCTCTATAACTTCAATCTATTTTCTCAGACCAACTGCAATATAACCAAAACAGTCCTTGTTAGGACTCAATCTATTGTCTCCTATAACTTCAATCTATTTTCTCAGACCAACTGCAATATAACCAAAACAGTCCTTGTTAGGACTCAATCTATTGTCTCCTATAACTCAATCTATTGTCTCCTATAACTTCAGTCTATTATCTCAGATAAAACCAACTGAAATATAACCAAAACAGTCCTTGTTAGGACTCAATCTATTGTCTCATCTAACATCAATCTATTGTCTCCTATAACTCCCACCTGATATATCACCAAACAGTCCTCGTCTCATATACTCCTATCATAAGAACATAACAATATTGTTAGGATATATGTTAGGCTTATATATCTTGTCAGAGAGGGCCTGGCATATTAGAGGGGGAAGGAAATGGTTGTATCACACCTAGGTGTACATATTATTGGATGTATTCATGTATTGAATGTATTCATGTATTGAATGTATATTATTGGATGTATTCATGTATTGAATTTATATTATTGAATGTATCCATGTATTAATTTATCAGAAAGAAGGTTTTGCAAGTAGACACCTGTCTTGTCTCGCTATTGCTAAATCATACTGAGCCATGTTGTCATTCATCCTACATGCAGACACCTGAGGCACACGCTCATTTCATCCACATTAGAAATAGGTGGGCTTGATGACAGAAATTAGCCCCTATTTTTCCTTGTTACAGGTTTTATTCGTGTCATAAAACCTGAGGTCGTATGTTCGAGTCAATCCAGCTGCCTGGAACTTCGCAGGAGCATAGAGATTGTACAGAAGCTACATCTTTAGTCCCCCTCAGTCTTGGGTGGGCTAAAGTAACGAGCCTCAGCAGGAGTTGTGTGACCCAAACTAAGGAGAACAGAACGTTTTAAGAGATGAGTACCCAGTAGTACCATTTCTGTCGGCATTGTGAGCAAAAGCTAGTGTCAGTGACGAGAAAGTGAATTAGCGTAGCAAGAGACAATAATAAGATTATAGCTGATAAATTATACGTAATTAACAGCACAGCTGATACATGTACTATAATTGAATAACAGCACAGCTGATATAATTTTTGTTCCTATAATTGGAAAACTTGTTGTAATATATTTACATATCTATATAAATATAAATATTTGTAAATCATATGTAAACTTACAAATTCATTACGTTCCATTTTTTCAACATTCACCCTTCAGCACAAGAGTAGATAGTGTATATACTAAATAAATAATAAGGAAATTGTATTTGAAGACTTGTCAATTTTATCATTGTTAAGTAAAATCTGTTTCCTTGTCTTAATATCACAGTTAGTTACACAGCGGAGGTGGCAAGTTATGTCGGTCTCCTCTCTACTAATTTTTCGAGATCAGAACATTCACAGCCGTAACTAATTTGTGATACCAGTAGTTCTCTCAGACACTGGGACTTCACCATTTTCTGCAGAAATTCTATTTCTGTAATTGTCAGTACTATACTGACCCTAGAGTCAAATAAAACCTCACGCCATTATGTTTTGTTACTGTTATAGAAATAATTAATGGGATAAACAAATGCACGCTTTTCAACACATGTCAGTAAATATCGATAGCACGATTTTCTCTTAATGAAGATAATGTATAATTCACCTTATTTGTAATTTTTGGCCGGCACAAAGTGCTGCCTAAAAACAAACGCCCAGATCTGAAGCATGAATAATGCTCCGGCACACCCAACGCCCTAATATCCGGCCTTTGGCTAGGATCAAGTGTCTTTGTCTTTGGTCCTCGATCACACATTTTTACCTTTTTTCGATTTTTTTTCACACCCATCCATTTTACTCCACGTCTTACAGCAGTTCCCCTCAACTTCCTCAACCAAAAATTACCATCAATGATGAGGAAATTGAAATGTCACAAATTTTGAATATCTTGGCTCCATAATTAACAACAATGGAGACTGCTCAAAAGAGGTCAGAAGGAGACTGGCCATAGCAATGCAGAGGTTAAAAAAAATGAAGAACCTATGGCATAACACCACCAAATTAATAAAAGTAAAACTTCTGAGTACGTGCATCTTTCCGGTAGCAACATATGGATGTGAATCTTGGACCATTACTCAAACATTAAAGAAAAAAATCGAATCTTTCGAAGCAAAGTGTTACAGAAAAATTCTCAGAGTATCTTGGACCAAGAAGAAGAAAAATATAGACATCCTACACGACCTGAACATCGAGGAAAACTGGCTCATAAACAATATGTCCCGGAAACTGAAATATTTTGGCCACATTAAACATCATAGTGGCTTAGAGAGAGCAGTGATGGAGGGTATGGTACCTGGATGGCGAGGCAGGGGCCGACCAAGACGACGGTGGACACAGGACATTGAAGACACCTTGAGCAAGACATTGGAGGAGGCAGGAGGGCTGGCTAGAGATCGAGAGTCTTTCAGGCGGGCTGTGATGAGAGCGACGTTCTGCAAAGGACATGCTACATGATGATGATTACCTCAATAAAGTCCAATAGACCTCACTTTAAGCCCCAGAAGGGGGATTTTTTTTGAAAGAAAAAAAAAATTCCTTTGAAATGATAGGGATGTAAACCAGTACGATATGGCCATAAGTGAAAAACATTCCACTAAACCCATAATAGTGTAGCGCAAGGTTTTCTTCCCTATTATTGAGGATAGTTGGGTATAGCAGCAAGTAGAAATCTCACTCCAGAAAGTATGAAGTTCCAAGCGCCCGAAAGAAATTACACTGGTATCCCAAGTGAAGATTTCAGGCTGGTGAATACTCTAGCTGGACAATAGATTTAAGAGAGAGGCTTCAAAGAATAAGATGGCACTTTCGCTAATCTAGACCCTATTGAGATAATGACATCGGGCAAGAACAGAGAGTGATAGAACGTGTTGGTTTGAGCACGTGCGAGTACTTGTAGCTGTTTATGTATTGAGACGGGGGAAATATAGATACTCAACACAACTATAGGACGTAACACGTCCGAGGATGAAAGTACAGACGATTATCGGCGGAGATTTATTATGAGACGATCTATATATACTTAGGTAAAGGGGTGAAAGAATGGGGTGAGTGTGAGCGGGGTGATATGGTTTAGTTGAAATGGTAGCGATAAATGATTATGATGAGTCGGTAGAGTACTATAATGTTAAAGTGTAGATGAGGGCGAAGATAGAGTAATGACTTATATAAAGAGTAGAATTGGAGCGTGAATGCAGGATTAGCAAGTAGAAGGTCTATCTGAAAGTATGGATATGATGATTCCAATTATAATTTGGGTGAGCAAGACACTTAGACTAGGTTTTGGATTAAATTCAAATGGTGTAGACATAATCCAAATGTTGTTCTGATAAGAGTAAATTAGGATCATATACAATGTGGAGATGTGAGGTGATGTATTTTTTTAGACTTATTCGTGTCGGCATTCTTATATATTGTCTCACACTCACTGTTATACAGATAAGCTCCGTTATGATCAGTTCTTTGGACAATGGGTTTAATCAGTTGCATACAACTAGGTATTTTCTGGATTCGTTGATCACATCATTAGACAGATGGTCTGAGGGACCTGATAGAGTGTAGTTTGTACACTGCAATCTGTGGGGTTTACAGAGGAGATTGAAATGTCTTAGGGTTCCTTCCGTAATAGAATGGACGTGAGTAGGGGATAGTTTTTGACAAAGATGGTAACCTGGTCTGAAGAGTCACATGCTCGGAGGAGAAGAAGTGGTGTGAAAGGGGGGGGATTGTGGTTGAGCTAAGGGGTGCTTGAGATTGATAGCCATGTTAGGAGGACATCGTACTGGGGTTTTGGAGCCGTAGTTTGGATCAGTGTTGTTTGCTTGACGTGTTGTTTGGTTATGAGTTGAGATTTAGGACACATTGGAGGGGGGGGTTTTGAGGGACATCATCTGTAGATGCTGGAGGTCATGGTGTTGGTGGGAGACATGGGGAGATGGGAAGACATGCACTCTGGAGCATTACACATTCGGCAGAGTTGAGAGAAGAGTGATGTCAACTAGCGATACGATTCTTTTAGCCTTTTGAGTGGGGATCATACAGTCTCATACCCATGGGTCTTGCGAGATTAGACTATGGGGACTGGCGTTGTAAATACAAAAGATGTGCGCGTATATCGTTGGATGAGATGGGGGGAGTACATCTTTTTTTTGCAGTGATGGTAGTATTGCTAAGGGAGAGGTTGTTTGGGGAATTTAAGAATTTTTGGATTGGAGGACCCTAGTCTGGACTCAAAGGAGGGGTCATGGATCAAATGTGGGGTTGCATGTTGCGGGGATGGTATCAGGTGGTAGGGGAGTGTAAGTAAGTTATGGTCAGCACAGTTGGACAAGGGTGACGCGTTTGACTGAGGTTAGACATCAGGTCACTTGACATCTCGAGTGCAGGTGGGTGTGATATCACATTTTTATCGTGGGAATTGGTTCACTAGGGTTTGTAAGTAGATCCAAGGGTGTTTGGTGTGTTTTACTCATCGGAGTTGGTATGTCGGATCATTGTAGTCAAAGTGTTGTATTATAGATTAGAGCCCTGGGTGTACCAGTCGCTGTATGAGAGTCGGAGAGGTAGACGAGCCTTTGGGTGGTGATTAGTGGGAAAGCGTGGGGTGCAATCTAATGTCTGGCGCTGGGACGCACTACTGGCCACGTGTCACAAGTAGCGATGTTGAGAGGGGTATATGTGTTTGTTCAATGGTTGGTGTTAAAGGGAAGAGGGGAGAAGGGGTGGAGACGTATGTGGGGTCTCTGTGTTGTAATGTAGATAGATGGTAAGTGGGGTTTGTGTTGATAGGGACGGGTCTTTTGCGTCATGGCTACCTAGGTTTAGTCTAGGGGGAATTGGTGTCTACACTGGTGGGTCACAGTTAGGGGGGTAGATGGTGCTTTAGTGAGAGTTTATAGAGCTGATGATGGGTGGGGGGTGAGGACGGGGGTGAGAGGGGGGTGATCACTGTTGTGTGTACAGGTGGGTAGCGGGTAATTGGTGGTGGGGGGTACTGTATGGGAGGTTGAGTCTGGTAATGAGACACAGGGTAGTTGGGTTACAATGGAAGGTGTTGCATTGGGGTGGGGGGTTTATGTAGGGATGGGTGGATTGAGTTTGAATTGTCTGAATATCGTTAGGAAAGGAAATTAGTGACATCCAGGGTTTTGTGGGGGGAGAGTGGTGCATAATGCTATAGTGATGGAATTGGGGGTAAGGGTGAGATGTTATGTTTGACATATGGGGGTGAGGTAGTGGAGGGTGGATGGTGGGGGGGTTGGGGATCAAGTTACAGCGGGCGAGTCTTAGTGACTGTCATGTCTGCGTGGGTCATATAGGCGGTCGTAGTGGGGGTTAGTTGGGGGCGCTCACTCTTGAGAACTGGGGGTGGGGGTTATAGTGATAGTGTATACAAAGATCTCTCAACATGTATGCGGGTGGAGGGTGGTGTTTGGATGCCGTGTAGTTTATGATAGAGCGAACAGGGGAGGTGAGGCGGGTTAGTCTATTGAGAGTGTTAATATTTTGGATAGGATAAGCGTGGCTAAGCACGGGGGATTTAACAGATATTAAAGATTGGGGTATGTGAGTGTGTGGAATTTGGGTGGTAAGAGTGTTTTTGTAGGTGTACAGACACACTGGTTTATGTGTAATAGTTTTGTGGAGGGGGGTGTACTAACTGATTCAGGTGACAGACACACAGATTTAGCTACGGGATTGTCTTATGAATTGTGCCGGTCTATAGGAATATTGGGTCTCTTGTGGGGATGTGAGGGAGGATACAAATGTTTTTTAAGTATAAATTTTGTGTTATAGGCATGCATTACAGGAAGGTGCGTTTGAAATATGGAGAATGAATCTCTGAATCACGTGGGATTAAAGACTGATCCCCCGATAGATAAGTGGTGTTTTGTGGTTGTCCATTGGGATAAGTTATCTTGCGTAGATATTTATTAGGTGGGGGTTGATGTATTGTATGAGATCTGCGGTGGATGGTGGGGGGGATTGTAGGGTCAATTGTGGAGGGGTGTTAATTGAGGATATTTGGTGATAGATACAGAGAGGTGAGTTGCATGATGGTAGGTGGTGATGTTTTGGGTTTATAGTGGGAGTGCCTTGTAGGGATATGAAGTGATGGGGTTGATGGTGGTTATCTAGTTATAGAGGGAGAATGTATCTGGATTATGGGGTTTTGGGATCTTTCTCTGATGGTTGGGTTATGGAGTTACGTGGGGGGATTGGGAGGTAATAATAGGTGGTCAGTGATGTGATGTGGGGGGGGGTGTAGGGTTGATAGTTTAAGTTTGGTGATGTTTGGGGGAGTTGAATATGGAGTTGGGAAAAAAATAAATAATGAAATGGGGGGGGATTAGGAGTGGTGATTAATGTTAAGATTAAAGTTGGGTGTTTGTTGGATCTGTCGGGAGTTTGATATTAAAACAAATTATGGTGAGGGAAGTTCATGAATTTGCTGATATTTGGTTGGTAGATTTTTGTTTTGGTATTGGTTTTTTATGAGACTGCGAAAAAGTGAAGAATGGTGTTTTTTTGAAAGATAGGGTGCACTTCTATTTGGTATAATAAAAATAAGATAAACAAGGAGTTGGGAGTTTTAGAGAATTTTTTTTGAGTGTTTAGCATAAAGTTGAGAGGGGGGATAAGGTTGGTATGTGTGGTAACTTGTAGGAGAAATAAGAGGACTTAACTTGAATGTTCGGGGAAGTAAGGAGGTAAGTAGTAAATGCGGGGGTTTTTTTCTTAAGAATATAAAGAAAAAAAATTATTTTGTTTTTGTAAAAGTGGGTGGAGAATGAAAAAAAGTAAGGGGATATGAAATAAAGGTGTGATAATGGTCTTGAGAGTTCTGATGGGGGAAAAGTAGAGTAAGTGTTGTATGTTTTTGAAAATAAAAGTATGAAGATGTTGAGGGGATAAAATTATGGAGTTAGGGATTATGGTTGTTGTGTGAGTGATAGAAGAGTGGTGTTAAATTGTTGAGTAATACGAAATGGGGAGTATAAAATAAAAATAAGGGGGGGGGGGGAATGGTGATAAAAAATTTGTGTGAATGTGGGTGGTTAGAGGAAAAGGGTGATAAGAAAAGATGGGGAGGAAGGGTGTGGGTGGGAAGTAGTTGGGGTAGAAAAAGAAGGTGAAAAAAAAGTACGGAATCACAAAAGATATTGAAATGAAAAGAAAAGGGTGTGCTAGTGATGGAAGATAAAGGGGAATATAATGATGATGAGTTTTAAAAATAACAATGTTGGAGATAATGGTAAATAGAAGGAGAGAAAAGGTGGACATAGAAATAAAGAAAATAAAAATGAGATGTTTGGGGGGGATTGAGAAATGATGAGGATGTGTATTGTGAGACTTTTGAAAGATGATTGGAATAAAAGTAAAAATATGTTGTGGAATTGTTAGTTTCGATGGTACGGTTAATGTGTTTGATTGGGGGAGTTTGTATGGTATAATAATTTAGTGAGTTGAAAAAAAGTTAGTGAGATTATAGAAAGTGAGTTAAATGGGGGGTTTAGTTTATGGTTTTTGTGAGAGTTGTAAAAGGTGAAAATTTAAATAGAGGGGGGTGAGTGGTAGAAGTGAGTAGGTTGGTGGATTTGTATAAAGAGGAAGCAATATGGATGATGTGTAATTGATGGTGAGTTAGTGAACTTTGGGGGTGGGGGTTTTTTTGGTGGTAATAAGGTTGTGTTTAGTAATGGTTTATGATGTTATTTATTATTGTGGGTGAAAGGAGGTGTAAGGGGGGGGATTATTGGTTTATAGGATATTGTTTTAGGTTTGTTATTAGTGGTTTGGGGTGAAGGTGAATGTTGGGAAGTTGGTTGGGGGTAATGGTGGGGTAGGATTGAAGGGGTTATTTATTTGTATGTAGTAAGGAATGTTTAAATTGAGGGGGTGAATTTTTTGGATGGGACTAAGTAAAGGGAACTGAGACTGGGGTAGTTTTAATGAGGGGTTGGGGGGTTAGGATTAGTAGGTAATAGTGTGGATTAGTTGAGTATATGTAGTTTTTAGGAGGGTGGGAGTGATGGTTATTAGGTGTTAGTGAGGTATTGTTAGGGGATTTGGATATTGATGGGGTAGGGTTTATATTGGGTGATGGTGTTGGATTTGGTGGATAGGTTAGAGGGTTTGTGGTTATGTGACCCCCCCCAAGTTGGGATTTAAAAATTGGGGAGGGTTGTGTTTGTATATTGGTGGTAATAAATGGGGTAATTTGGTGGTGGGTTTGGGGATAAAGGTGGGTGGTGTTAATTGTGATAATTTGATTATGGTTAGGGGTGGGTTGAGGATAATTTTAGGAAATTTTTGTGATTGGGGGGGTAATGATATATGAGTTGTACTACATGGTTGGGGGATTAGTTAGGGGGTTGTGGAGTGGTTGGGTGAAGGGACTTATTTAGTGAGGATGGAGAGGGGTTGGTAAGGGGGGAAAATTGAGATAATGGGTTTGAATAATCTGTTAGGTTGGGGTTAGGGACTGTGTGGGTGAAGTGTGTATTGGGATGAAGTGAGGAAGTTTTGGGAAGTAGGGTTTGATTTGTGGGGGATGTTTGGGGGGTGGGTGGGGTTTGGGTTAGGTTGTAGGGTAGTTGGGGGGGGTTTTGTGATTTTTATTGGGTATATGGGTTGGTAATGGTGGTGGGGGGTTGTTTGGGCTTTGGGGGTGGGGTGTGGGGGGAGGGGGGGGGGGGGGGGGTGGTTTTGGGAGGTTTAATGATTCGGTTGGGTTGGGGTGGGGGGTTTGGTTTGTGGAATTGGTGAAAATGGGGGGGATAAGGATTGGTTTGGTTGGTTTAGGGGGATGTGTTGGTAGTTTAGGTATTTGTTGTTTAAGTTTGGTAGTTGGTTTGGTGGGGTGGGGTGGGGGTAGGGGTTAGGGTTTGTTTTTGGGGGGGTTTTATTTATTTGTGGGGATTGGTAAAATTGTTGGTGATTTCAGTTGATTTAGAGTTTTTGATAGGTGGGGGGGGTTTTGGATTTCCAGGTTTGTTTGATTATGAGGGGGGTTATTATGGGTGTTTTTTATTTTTTTGGGATCTGGTAAATATTAAGGTGATGTTTTTTTTGGAGGGGGTGGTAATGTTGGGGGTAGATATTTTTTAACAGTGGTTGGGGATTGTTTTAATATTTTGGTTATGTGGGTTTTTAGTTTTGTTTTGAGGGGGTGGTTTAATTATAGTTGTGGGATGTGGGAGTATAGTTTGTTTGTTAAGTGTTTGGTGGTTTTTAAGGTGGGGAAGGGGATTGGGATTAGGTTTTTGGTTGTTTAATTTGGATAAGTTGGGTATGGGTGATGGTAGGGGTTGGTAAAATGTTGGTAGAGTTTGTGGGGTGAGTTATGATGTTTTAAGAGGGTTGAAAATTAGGGTTTTGTTGGGGGGGTTGTTTTTTGTGGTTGGATGGATTTTTGGATTTTGGTTGGTTGGTTAATGGGTTGTAGTTTTGGATTTGGGGATTTGATGGGGGGGTTGAATTTATAGGGTTTGGGGATGGGGGGGTTTTTTGGTTGAGTAAAAATAATTAGTGAATGGTTGGTAAAAAGTGGGATTTTGGGTTTGTGGTTTTAAAGTTGGGGTAATGGGGGGTTCAGGTTTTGGTTTGATTTGGTATGAGGTTAATTTAGGGGGTAAGGGTTGGTGGTTAGTTTTTTGGGTGGGGATTAGTAAAAGGGGGTTTGGGTAGTTGCCCTAAAATGGGTTATTGTGGGGGTTGTGAGGATTTGGGGTTGAGTGGTGGGGAAAGGTTTGGGGGGGGAATTGGGTAAGATGAAAGTTTTGGGGGGGTTTTAATAGTGGGGTTTTAGGGGATGTTTTGGGGGTAAGGAGTTTTTTGGGTTTGGTGTATGGGTGGTTGGGATTTGGTAATGGGTTGGTTTTGGGGTCATTTGTTGGTGGGGATTATTGGGTTTTTAGTTAGGGGGTTGGATGGGAGTGTTTTTGGGTTTAGGGTATTTTTTGTGGTGGTTTTGGGGGGTGGATTTTGGTTTGTAAGTTTTTAAGGATTTGAATGTATTTTAGGGTAGAGTGTGAGGGGGGGGGGGGTTTTGGGGTTAGGTTTTGGGTAGAGGTTTTGTTAGGGGTTGGATATGGGTGGTGAGGGTTATGGTGTAAAAAGGGATTATTGGGGGAGTTTGGGGGGGTGGGTGGTTTAAGGGAAAGTAGTTGGTTAGGTTGGTAATTTGGATAGGGTTTGGGGTTGTGGTGGATTGTTTTTGTTTTTTTAAATAAATAGGGGGGGGGGTGGGATTAAATTGTTGTGAGTTTGTTGGGGGGTTTTAGGTTGGGGTTGGTTAATTGGTTTATGGGTTTTAATTATTTTTTTGGGGGGGTGTGTTTTTTTGGGTTTGAGTTGGTGTTATTGGGGGGGGGTTTGTGGGGATTTTGGGTTTTTATGTTTGGGGTGGTATGGTTTGTGTTGGTTTGGTAATTGGGGGTGGGGGGGGGAATTATGGTGGGGTGGTTGGGGGTTGGGGGGTTATTGAAAATTAAAAAAGGGTGGAGGTGGGTTGGGGAATTTTTTGATATTAATTTGATTTGGGTTGAAGTTTTTAATTTGGGGATGTTTGGGTGTTAAGGGTTGTAATTTGGAGTGGGGGTTGGATTGGGGGGTTTTAAGGTGGGGGGTTGATGTGGGGGGTGGGTTTTGGGGTGGTTGGGGTTTTGGGATGTTGGGGGTTTTTGGGGGGATGGGGGGGTGTTTTGGGGGAATTGGAGGGTTAGTAGTTGGGGTGTGGGTTTTGTTTGGGTGGGGGGGAGGTGGTGTTTATTTGTGGTTGGGGTGGGGGTTGGGGGTTTGGGGGTGGGGGGGTGTTTTTAGGTGGGAATTTGGGAGGGGGGTTGTAAGTTTAGGGGGGGGGGGTGTTGGGTTTTGGGATGGGGGGATGATAATTTGGGGGGGGGGTAGGGGTGGGGTTTAATGTGGGGGGGTGGGTATTTGGTTTAGTTGGTGAGTTGATGGATGTTGTTAGGGGGGGGGGGTAGTATTGAATTGGAGTTTTTTTTGGGTTTGGGGGTGAATTGGTATGGGTTTATTGGGTTTTGGGGGTTTGGGTTTGGGTGAGGTAAAGTTGTTGTTGGGGGGGGGGGGGGGGGATATTTTTGGGGGGGGGGGGGTATGTGGAAAGGGGTTTATGGGGGGTTTTAATATGGTGGTGGTTGTTAGGTGGTTTGGGGGGTGAGGGTTGGGGGGGGGGGGGGTTTGGTTAATTTTTGTTGTTTGGGGGGTATTTGTGGTTATGTTGGGGTGTTGTTGTTGGGTGGGGTTGGGATTGGTATTTTGATTTGTTTTTGATGGGTGTTTGATGGGGTTTGTGGGGGGGGGTTAGGGGGGGGGGGAGAGTTATTTTTGGGGGGGTTGGGTGGTGGGGGAGGTGGGTGGGGTTTGTGGGGGGGGTTGGGGGGGGTGTTGTTGGGGGGGGGGGAGTTGGTAGGGTTGGTTTTGTTGGATTTGGGGTGGGTAGTTGGGTGGGGGGTTGGGGTGGGGGGGGGGGTATTGGGGGGGTTTGGGGGGTTGTTGAGGGGATGAGGTTGGGGTGGGTGGGGGGGGGGGGGGGATGGGGGTGGGGTAGGGTGGGGGGGGGGGGGGGGGGGTTGGGGTGTTGGATGGGGGGGTGGGGGATGGGGGGGGTGGGGGGTTTGTTGGGGTTTTTGGTTTGGGATTTTGGGGGGAGTTGTGGGTAGGGGGTTTTTGAAGTGGTTGGGGTTTTTATTTTATTGATGGGTTTGGGGGGTATTGGGGGGTGTTGGATATTATGGGGGGGGGTGGGGTATTTTTGGGGGAGAGTTGGGGTGGGGGGTGTTGGTTGGGGGAATGTCGGGGGGTTTTATTTGGGGGGGGTTAATTATTATAGTAATGGGGGGGGTGGATGGGGGGGGTAGAGGGGGGTGGGGGGATGTTGTATGGTAGGATGGGGGGGGTTGGGGGTTATTGGTGAGGTGTTTGGGGGTTTAGAGGTGGGGTGGGTTTTTTAGGGGGTGGTTTTGGGGGTGATTTGGGATGGGGGGGTAGTTTAGGTTGTTGGTTGATGGGGGGGTATTTGGTTTGGTTTTGTGGAGGGTTTTTAGTGGGTGGGTATGAATTGTGGGGGTGGGTTTAGGGATTGGGGGGGTGGGGGGGGAGATTGGGGGGGGGGGTTTTGGGGTTAGGGGGGGTAGATTGGGGGGGGTTGGGGTAATGTGGGGGATTGTGGGATTGGGGATGGGGAAAGGGTAGTTAGGGGGTAAGGGGGGTTTGTGGTGGGGGTATGTATTGGTGGGGGGATTTTTTTGGAGGGGTGGTTTTAGGATGGGGGGGGGGTTATTTGGGGGGTTTTTGGGGGTATTTGGGGGGGGGGGGGTGGGGGGTATGGGGTATGGGGGGGTTTGGGGGGGGTAGGGGGGGGTTATTGGGGGGGGGGGGGGGGGTGGGGGGTTTGGTTGGTGGGGGGGGGATGGTTTTTTTTGGGGGGGGGGGTTTTGAGGGTGTGGGGTTTGGATGGGGGGGGGTTAGATTATGGAGAGGGGGGGGGGGGGGGGGGGGGTTGGAGGTGTTTTTGGGGGTGGAGTTGGTGGTTTTTGATGGTAGTGGTGTTTGTTGGGTTTTGGGGGTTGTTTAGGTTTGGGGTGTTTGTGGGGGGGTTATGGTGGTATGGTGTTGTTTGTGTATTTGTTATGGTGGGGGGGGGGTTATATGTGGGTATTGGTTGTTATGTAGTAGTATGTTTTGGAGGGAGGGTTTGGTAATTTGGGGTGTTTGATTTTTGAAAGTTATGTAGTGTATTGAGGGTGAATGTTTTGTTTTTGGGGGGGTGTTGTGTTTTTTGGGGGTGTTTTTTTGGAGTGGGTTTGGGTTAGAATTTGGGGTTGATGGATATTTGGAGGGTTTGTTGGGGGGTATGGGTCAGGGGGGGATATAATTTTTTGGTGTTGTATGGTTTGATTTAGTGGTGGCTGTGGGGTGGTTGTAATAAATTTTTTAAAGTTTTTGGTACCCGTTTTTTGGGGGTATGGTTTTTGTTGTTTTTTGGAATGTTTGGGGGGGTTTGGGTTTTTGTAAGTTTGTGGTTTTTGGGGGTTGTTGGGGGTTATGGTTAGGTGGTTTTTTTGTTGTTGGTATGGTTGGGGGTTATGTTTTTTGGATTGTTTGTTATTAATGTATGTTTGTGATAGTGGGGTGGGGGTTGAATGGAAATGGTTTGTATGTTGGGAATTGTGGTTGGGATTGTTGATAATGTATGGGTTTGTGTATTGGTTTTATTTGTTTGGGGTTATGGTTTATTTTTTTTTTGGGTAAGATGGGGTTTTGGGGGTATTTGGTTTGGTTTTATGTATGTGGTGAGTGGTGTGATTGTTTTTTATGTTTGGTAATTGGGTATGGTGAGGTTATGAGGGGTCCATTTTATGGGTGTTTTTGTGATTTGGGGGGTTGTTTTTTTGGTGTTGATTTTTTTTTGTTTGGACATGGGTAGTTTTGGTCCCTTTTATGTTTTGTTTAGTTTAAGGCTCCATTTTTCCTTTTCAATAATAGGTAGAGGCCAGTTTCTCTAATATCTATCCAGGTACGACTCAATGGCGTCCTCCTTCTCAATAAATGGATCCAGGTGGAAACTCATGGCAATAGTCAAGAAATTTGCCGTGCTATGGTTAGAGCTACTCTGAGTGAGGTGAGCTAGCACCATTTGCTAGCTGCTCCCTGGAGTTCAAGTTCCTTTAAACTTAACTCATGAGCTCTTTGTAACCTTCTTTCTTCAGTGATTCAGCTTCCAACATTTGTCTCTTTTTCTTCTCTTTCCAGTCTTTCTTTTGACTTCTTTTTTCTGCCTCTAATTTCTTATTTTCTTCCATTCTTTTGGCTTCTCTCTCTGCTTCCATTCTTTTGGCTTTTCTCTCTGCTTCCATTCTTTTTGGCTTCTAGCCTCAACTTCCATTCTTTTAGTCTTCTCTTTTCAGCTTCAGCTTCCATTCTTTTAGTCTCTCTATCTAAATATTTATCCACTTCAGTTGTGATATGCCGAATTAGAGCATCTCCTGTCATACCCAAGTCTTTTCCTTCCTGCATAATCGCAGCTCTAAACTTCACCAATTCAGCCATGATGCTTACTTACCAGAGGGTATATAATTTTATCTTCACTAACCAACTAACTTAATTAAAATCAATTAATTACTTTGAACAAGACAAATCCTTAAAACCTTGTGAGCGTTTCCTATTTACTTCGTACTCAATGGTACTACTATTACGAAAAAAAAATTTCTAAGTTTTAGAATTTTTTCAAAAAAAAAAAAAATTTATTTTTACAAACTATTTGTGGCTCAAGATAGAAGAATACATAGATAGTGGCTCAGGATAAAAAATAATATCCCGCGAAAGAGTCCCCAATGTAGCGAAAGGTTTTCCTATTATGATGATAGTGGTAGAGCAGAAGTAGAATCTCTCTCCAGAAAGTATGAAGTTCCAGTGCCCGAGAAGTACACTGGTATCACAAGTGAGTTACAGCTGTGAATACTCTGAGCTGGACAATAGATTTAGGCTTCAGAAGTATAAGATGCTACTTTCGCTATCGTAACCCTATGTGATAATATAATTAAATTTGAAAAAGTAACTCAAAATTTAACAGTTAAAAATTTAACAAGTCAAATGAGTACAATTATCCAATTTATTATGTACATCTATATATTCTTGTAATGATAAATGGGTGTTGGAAGATGGTAAAATGTATGATTATTTACAGTTACAAATCAAATAAACAAGCTAAAAAGTCTTGGATTTATCTTCCACTGAATTTACAACAAAAGGATTGTCACATTATCTCTTGCCATCTAGTTGTCATCATTAAACGGTCGTTTTAGAAACTGCTCACAGGATTTGTTGGATGGATACACATAAACTTATCCTATGTATTAGCCACGTCTGCTCGAGGTTCCTCCGACACACTGGAGTACGGAAGACTTTCCTTCAGCCCGCCCTATAACTACGGGGGACTAAGGTGTTGAAGTTTGGTTGACCTCTAGGCTTCAGTGAGCTGGATCAACTTCTTCAAGTCTTTAGTTTCTCGATCAGGAATGATCATAAACATTGATCATAAAAACCTGGAACAAAAGGTAATAGGTGGCCATTGTTCCAACAATCTCACCACCAACTGCTGTTCATGATGCGACCATGTCTTCAGTGTTTGTATATAAATGAATGAATCACGGTAGTATGTTACAGAGATAGCATGATAAGATAATGTATAATGTGCAGAATTAACAATATGCATGAATAAATCACATGTTATGATACATGGGTACGATATAACCTTTGCCTTCCACTTATGGATGTCATGTCACTTATGTACTTGCTGGTATGTCGTAAGCTTCCAGACAAGAACTAGCCATGATATATGTGGTTAACCAATTAATGGTTATGCTTCCTGACAATGCCGGTGAAGGTTATCTCTGGTTAGCGTCATTCCCTTTTTTAAAATTATATCTGCTACAATCAATCAGAAATAAAATCTGAAATAAAATGATATTAGTAATACATATATTTTTAATAAACTTACATACCCTCTTAGGATTAATAAGCTCACGGTGAGACTGTATTGGCTTAATTTAATCTGCCCTGCATGCAGCGTGAAAATAGAACTTTTCTTGCAGATGCTGTCTTCCAGTTTCTCACTCTGGCTTCTGGATTTAGTGTGTGATTTCCAATGCGCCGCTCTGTCCTTATATTTCAGTCTCTCGCGCGTACGAGAAAGCACCTCTAAAAGTCCCAAAAGATTTTCGTTTCATCTCCTGGTTTGAAGCTATTTGAAACAATCTGTGCTTTTCCTGTACTCGTTTTTCTCTTCTGTTCACTACACACTTATATTCTTCCGTCCTTCCTATGTATCATTCCCTTTTCCCCATATGAGGCTTTCATTCCATATAAGTTTTATCCAAATCCGTTGAGGCTTGTTAGTGTAATAAATTTTTAAAGATTATTAGCTAACTTTTAGCCGATGTGATGAAGGTGAAAAATATTAATTATCTTTAAAACTATTTATATTTGAATAATATCCTTTTGGATATAATTCCTAGTCTATCTCCATTGTTGAGTTATATTTATTTAATATTATTCCAACCGGGCGTTCTCCGGTAGTGAATAATTTAATTTTCAGTAAATGCATACTTTGAAAGTCCGCCATTCATTCCTATATAGCTTATTTCCTCATTCTTTAGTAATATTGTCTGGCTTCAACCGTAATTCACATTTCCGCTGTCTACAAACTTCAAAGAAAGACCGCCGCGCTGACCTTGCGCTGGTGTGTGTGTGTGGGAGTCGCGCTACACATTTTTTTTCCACAACAAAGCAAGAGGAACCAAATTTCGCTACAAATAGATACCCGTCAGGATGGAAGAAGTGGATCAACACCCAAACCTCTAAAGATCTTATATATTTGGACATGCGCCCTTGAACGGGACATATGAACGGGACGCGCCTTGCCAAAACGAGGCAAAATTATATTTAAAAAGAAAACAAAAACACCCAAACCTATTTAATATGATAAACAGTAGTGCTCATTATAAAGCAAAGATCCCACCATGGGAATTAAAAGTGCCAGAAACTGACTCCCACTTATCAAAGATCATAAGCAAATCTAACGACATAATCTCAGCAAAAAGTAAAGCACTAGAGTACATAGAACGGTATATAAATAATAGCTTAACTATATATACAGATGGGTCAAAAGATGAAGAAGGACAATTAGGAGCAGGAACAGTAATACCAAAATTAAAAATTTATAAAAGATACAAAGTAACAGGTAATATATCCATCTTTACAGCAGAATTAGTGGCAATTCTAAAAGCTTTAGAAATAGCTGCAGAAAACCTACCAAATAAAGTAACCATTCTCACAGATTCCCTTTCATCAGTATTAGCTATCAGAAACAGAAATGAATGTAGCAGGCCAGATATTATAGAGGAAATACTACAGGTTAATACATATCTGCACACTATAGGATGCAGTGTAACACTAACATGGATCCCATCACATGTGGGATAGCAGGAAATGAGCTTGCAGACAAAGAAGCCAAAAGGGGAAGAACTAGCTATAACAAAATTGAAGTAGGCTTAGGGAAGTTTGAAATTAAGAGCTTAATTGCTCAAGCAATAACTAAAGAGTGGATAACAGCATGGGACCAAAGTAAAAAAGCAAGACACTCATATAAAATCCAAAAAAGCAAGCAAAAAATGTCAAATACAAGATGAACTAAAAATACCAATTAATAAAAAATTGCTGAGGCTCAAGCTTGGAACTGGATATTTCATGATTGAGGAACCCACATGTCAAGAACCAAACACAATTAGATACTTTCTGGTGGACTGCAAAAAATATGACCAGCAGAGGCAAAACATTAAGACATACTGTAGTAACCACAAGGTAGAAATGAGTGTAGAAAATCTCATAGGCACTAAGACTCCAACAGAAGTGCAAAAGTTAATAAAACACTATATTACAAAAACTAAAGCTAACATATAAAAAATAAATAAATAAGGATATGAGCCAGTAGTCCACACTGGTTAAAGACTCCCCCCACATACATACGGAGTAACCAAATAAACCGTCCAGTGAAAATTAGAAACGCACCAGCTTAGAAAATATCATATTTTGGATAATAAAGCCAATTTAAACTATAACTACAAAAGGAAAAATAACTACTAGGGATAATATAGTATAAAATAAATACAAACAAAAAGATATTACAATAAATGAAACACGTTCTGAAATAACCAACAGCTACATGTACATGGTTGAAAGGGGCGTGCTACAAAGAAAAGTAGCAAACACATTAATTTTAAAAAAAGTACATTGCTTTAATATTTGTTTGTCACATCTTATGAAGTAATATATTCATATCTTTGATTGTTCTTTCTTGCACATTTAAAAAACAAGGCGGCGAATCGGAAATAGACACTTCTTAGTGGATAGTTTTTGTCTTTTCGGTTTTTTGTTTGTGTAGGTTTCCCCTCTCCCTTTTTTCCACTGTTATCACTAAAGGAAAAAGAGTGTGTAAGATTCTTCTTATCTTTTTATTGTCCTTCTCTTTTTAATCAACACTATCATTACAAAAAATGTACAATGTATAACTTTAGACTACAAGAAAGTGTAAATGAGTGAAATTTTTTTTTTCATTACACATGTTCATTGTGTTTTCATTGTTATACTTATATTCATGCTATTATTGTCAATGTGTCAATGCACATGTCTTTGTAAATTTCCACATAATGTGAATAAAGATGTGAAAAGAAAAAAAAATATCTTTGATTGTTGCGTTTTATGAAATAATATGTTCAAACAAATTTCTAACCTCTCGGATTTTATTTTTATCATATTAAAAAAAAAAAATTGCCTCGTTTTCACGAGGCGTGTCCCGATCAACCTTGTCGGTTATATTAGAAATATATAAATTAAAAAATTTAATTTACTGTCATTTATTGACGGTTATATTAGGACGCATGTCCAAATATAAAAGACCTTTAGGTCTGATTATCAAATCTTCTGTAAATCTACGTTAATCAAGACATCACGTGTGTCCTCACATCTTCTGTAAATCTACGTTATCACATCAGTGTGTCCTCACTGCTGTAAATCATTCACCCGTGAAGTAAATCTACGTTTCAAAATCATAACACTTCATCTACGTTAATCAAGACATCACGTGTCTCATTATTTCATAGTCTCTCATTCCCCTCAGAGCATTCCAATAGTCGCCCTCTTCCAAAGACTGTATTTTGAGAATGAGAGTCACTTTATTGCCACCTTCATTGTAGATTTCTGTAGCATACTTGGTATTTCTGATGATGTCTTTTCCACCCCGCCTCCACACGCTCAGTATCTGTGGATATGCAGTTATCTCACACTCTAAGATGGTGGACTTTCCGCGGACTTGACCAATCTTCTTGTTGGGCAGTCTGACTTCTGGAGGAACTGATGATATAACGAATACAAATTAATAATCAAATTGGAGAACCAGGTAGTATATAATGAAATTATTTCTGCATTGAAACACACATTATGAGCTTTTATAATCCAATTTATTCTAATGTCAAATTCAGAAAAAAAAAAGTTTTACTATCGGTTTATGTACAATAAAAACATTACTCCTCCGTGCAGTTCCCAGGGGCGTTTGAGGAGATAAAGAATGGATTATCGCTCCCTCAGACATGCAGTAATGTTAGGCTGCGCACATACCATCAGAAGAAAAAGATGATCAAATAAATCAGAAAGCCACCAACACCAACGCAGGACGACTACCAAGCTATGAACAGAACAAACAGTCATTCTGCGCCTCAGAACTGGACACAACCGACTCCGCAGCCACATGTATAAAAAATTTAAGATTGGCAATTCAGCCATGTGTTCACGTGGACGGGCACCCCAGACTGCAGAGCACACACTTCAAGACTGCCCCGAATATGATATATTGAGGCAAACCCACTGGCCCAGAGAAACAACACTGGAAGCAAAACAATACGGACCTCTGCATGAACTACAAAAGACAGTGAAGTTTATACAAGAAACAACATCGTAGATATAGACAATATACTCGTATTTCAAGCGAACGAAAGAAGAAGAAGAGGAAGGCTGCGCACAAATTGCTACATATACCACTGGTGCAGGAGCATAAACTTTGACATAGGCTTCCTGGAAGGAGACTAGCAGCAGTAGTGCCTTGAAGCATCATAATGAGTACAAATGGAGGTAAAGTGAATAAAAAAAGGTATTACCAGAAAGAAGTAAGCTGCGCAAATAAATCATCAAAGAGAAATCATTAACAGATATCATTTTGAAAAAAAATCAAATTCTGTGAAACTCTATCAGAAATATTCCCAGTGCAGTAAGCAATGCGCATCAGCAGAAGCAAGTCAAGCTCACGATGAGAGATAATCAGAAAGAAGTCAAGTGACCAATGAGACATCATCTGAATTCTAAACATCTGATTATTTAGTAACAATCAAAAATCATTATTTCATCATCAATTTTCCTTAGCCCTCTTTATGGAGCATGGCGTCAACACTGTAACTGGTCCTCCTTGAAGGAAACCTGCACCAAGCATGCATATGCTCTTTCAGTGGTGTTCCTCTAGCGTAGCGGTTCCCAACCTTTTTTTTGACTTGCGTACCCCTGAACGTCCTGTCGCGTACCCCCAAGGGTACGCGTAGCACAGGTTGGGAACCGCTGCTCTAGCGTATTGTTTTAAATGATGAGGTTCCCAGCCTCATGCAGAACCTCATGTTAGTCGCCTTGGAATTGAGGATACAGTATTCCTATTCTCTCTTTGTCTCTACACAGACCCCCGGGGACCATGCGGGGGCTCTGTATAAATATTAAATGTAAAATAAAAATAGTTTAATAGTTGGAAATACGGAATATTACTTTCACTAATGTATCTTGGATTTTCCTCTCGCCCTTTATACAATTCCTGTTAATGCATCAGATTTCATATAATTAAACTTTTATTCCCATTAAATAATCTCAGATGGAGATATCAAAACAAGAAGATAACAGGCTAGATGAGCCTTCATTGCAATGTGAAATATATGGAGATCAAAAGAAATCAAGCCCAACACAAAAATCTGAATTTTCAACTCGAATGTCAAGTCACCCGTCAAGTCAGTATGGCTACGAAACTTACTTACTTACTTAGTCGTTCCCCTTCTACCGTGAGGTGTAGAGGTTTGGAAGAGAGAGCGCCAGACTATCCTATCGGCTGTCTTCCTCCTGGCCTGATTCCATTCTAGTCCTCGGTCCTTCAAAGATTGTCTAATGTTGTCCTCCCAGCGGACTTTGAGTCGTCCTGGAGGTCTGGATCCCTGGCTCTTAGTTTCCCATGCTTGTCGTGGTAGCCGATCTTCTCCCATTCTGCAGACATGGTCAAACCATCTCAGTTGGGACTGTTCTACTTGGGTCTGCAGGGGTTGGATTTTTAGGCCTTGACGTATCGTCTAGTTGCGTACCAAGTCTCTTTTTGTTACTTTAACCACCTTCCTTAGATACCTCATTTCTGAGGATTTTATCTGGCTTTTGTGGGTTGTAGTCATTGCTCATGACTCGCATCCATACGTCAAGACTGGGACATAGGTGGAGCGGTATACAGCCATCTTCGTCTTCTTACCAACTTCTCATTTGCTGAGGAATCCTCGATTTTTGGCCTGAAAAAGTCCCCCACCTGCTGCTCTTCGGGTAGCTAACTATTCTTTGATGCCTCCCTTCCGGTCTATGACAGCTCCAAGGTATTTAAAGTGGTCGACCCGGTCCAGAACCTGTTCTCCCAGCTTAATCTGATGTCTTCTTTCCTCTCGTGATATCACCATGGTTTATGTTTTCGAGCTGCTTATGGTCATCCCTCTCTTCTCCAGCTCTTCTTTCCAGACTTGCAGGTTGGATTGAAGATGTGCCTCTGATTTTAAGGTGGAACTGATGACAAGAACCAGACAAGTGCCAGTGGAACAAGAGATGAGAAGGAGACGCTGGAGATGAACTTGACACACATTGAGAAAACCTGTTGATAGCATTACCAGACCATTCCTGTTCTGGAATCCCCAGGGTGAGAGAGGTAGAGGTAGAGTAGAGGTAGAGGTAGAGGTAGACTAATGAACACGTGGAGAAGAGAACTAGAGACAGGCATATAGGGGATGAAGAAGGCATGAAAAGACCTTGAGTTGATGGCACGTGACAGGAAGACTTGGCAGACGTTTGTTGAAGGTCTATGTCACATGACAGGAAGACTTGGCAGACATTTGTTGAAGGTCTATGTCACATGACAGGAAAACTTGGCAGACGTTTGTTGAAGATCTATGTCACATGACATGAAAACTTGGCAGACGTTTGTTGAAGGTCTATGTCACATGACAGGAAGACTTGGCAGACGTTTGTTGAAGGTCTATGTCACATGACAGGAAGACTTGGCAGACGTTTGTTGAAGGTCTATGTCACATGACAGGAAGACTTGGCAGACGTTTGTTGAAAGGCCTATGTCACATGACAGGACAGACTTGGCATGTGTTTGTTGAAGGCTTATGTTCCTTTGGGAGTTGAAAGGTGAAGAGAGAGAGAGAGAGAGAGAGAGAGAGAGAGAGAGAGAGAGAGAGAGAGAGAGAGAGAGACATAATCTTATAATTAACGCACATATAGATGATACCTTGACAATAAATTAGAGAGACATAATCTTATAATTAACGCACATATAGATGATACCTTGACAATAAATTAGAGAGACATAATCTTATAATTAACGCACATATAGATGATACCTTGACAATAAATTAGAAAGACATAATCTTATAATTAACGCACATATAGATGATACCTTGACAATAAATTAGAGAGACATAATCTTATAATTAACGCACATATAGATGATACCTTGACAATAAATTAGAGAGACATAATCTTATAATTAACGCACATATAGATGATACCTTGATAATAAATTAGACAGACATAATCTTATAATTAACGCACATATAGAGGATATCTTGACAATAAATTAGAGAGACATAATCTTATAATTAACGCACATATAGATGATACCTTGACAATAAATTAGATAGACATAATCTTATAATGAATGCACATACAGAGGATATCTTGATAACAAATTAAGTCAATGTCAATTCACATGATCATTTCTCTCCCTACGAAGCATAGGTTGAATCTTTTGGCCGAATACCATCACTAACCAAGATCTGCTTACTCGTAGCAAGCAAGAGGACATGCACACCATCATAGCTGGCAGACGCTGGAGCTGGGTTGGTCATGTCCTCAGAAGAGACCCTGATGCCATCACAAGAACAGCTATGCTTTGGACCCCTGAAGGAAAACGAAAGAGAGGCCGACCAAAAACAACCTGGCGGAGGACTGTGGAGGCTGAGATGCAGGGAATGAACCAGAGTTGGGGCACTGTACGAAGGATGGCCACCGACCGAGCAAAGTGGAATCAATTTGTTGTTGCCCTACAAGACGCCACTAGGCGTGATGGCCACTGACTGCTTTGACGGTCGGCGGCGAAGGATCAAAGAAGAAGAAGAAGAAGAAGAAGCATAGGTCCACCACTGCAGATGGTCTCTCGGAAGCTTCACCAAAGCATTCAAGTACGCTTGTAACTGTTGTTTATATAGTCATTTCTTTTATATAATGACGTTGCCTGTACCACTGACACAATTTCGTTTCAGTCGCCTCTGACGACACGGCTAAGCGAGCAGTAACCAAAATCTTTCTTTGTCATCTCAAATAACTCGGGACGACACGGGGAAATGTCAAATGTGCAGTTCAGGAAATCGGTTTTTCATGAGATTATAAATGCTTGAACATTTAACTTCTTGGGGGAAAAAAAAGGGGGGGGGGGGGAGTAACAACAATAAAGTCAACAAAATATCACAATGTATATTGATTGTAAGCAAGCGGAAATAAGAAAGTCGGGATACTTGCATTCCACGTGGACACGTATCTCTCTAGTGTCTGATGGCGGGACCCCGTTGTCTGCGACACACTCGTACTTATCGTCACAGTATCTAGACACGTTGTGGATCATCAGAACCTCTCCCTCCATTCCAATACCTGGTGGAGTATTGCATTTGTGAACAAAACTATATATATATATAATGGCATATATATATATATATATATTTTATATATATATATATATATATATATATATATATATATATATATATATCACAAGATAATCTCAACAAGGGCTTATATATATATATGGACCACAAATATATATATATATACATACGGAGAGAGAGAGAGAGAGACAAACAGGCAAAAGAAATTAAAAAGTAAAACTCTTAGTCAGAAATATACAACAGCTCACAGTTCCATCACTTGTAGAAGTCCATTTCACTATAGCGCCTTCTATGTAGACTTCTATACCTATGACATGTTTACGCCTATCTGTAGTGAAAAAATTGTCTTATTTTTTTCTTTCTGTCTTCATCAACATAACATTTCAGTGTACTTTATGTTACTTTACATAGAAAAAAAAATATATAATATATATATATATATATATATATATATATATATATATATATATATATATATATATATATATATAGAGAGAGAGAGAGAGAGAGAGAGAGAGAGAGAGAGAGAGCTGATCCAAAGAACTTATCCACGTTAAAAAAAAATAGTTAACTAATATGTTTTTAATTCTAATTTTACAGGGCAATTTCTGGTAGAATGTCCACAACAGATTACAGTAACAGACAACTGTGATGAAAATCAGACTAATACGTAGTTGGACAATACACACAATCTTAGCCGAAAAACATTTTCCGCCCAGGGGCAACGTAACAAAACTCCCCTCTTATCCTCAACTTTTGAAACTGTTCTTGTTTTACATTTCTGTTTTGGGGTCATCACCGATCAGGTCACGAATACATCAGCTTCCTTCAGTCTCTGCTCAGCAAAAGAGGTAATTATGCTATCTCTGTGCGTTAACATTTTAAAAGTGATTAAAATATATGTTTCCACATTCAAGCGTTTCACTTCTCATTAACATATTTACACACTTGTTCTACAAAAGTTTGTAATTCGCCGCCCAAAGAAAATCTACAGCCGTGGGCCGCCGTGTCATAAATTCGACCCTGTAGACATTACTAGACAACATAAAATACAGATAAGCGGTGGGAATTCTAGCGATCTGAACACAGCTTATTATCAATCTGTCATGGTGATCGTTTCTCGCTGATCTGTCTATGATTCATAGCTTCCAGTTGTAATTGTTAGTGTGTATGAATGTCCGTGTATCAGTGTGTATGTCCGTGTATCACTGTATGTATGAAAGGCATGTGAATCTGTATGTGTGAGTGTCAGTGTGGGTAAGTACGTATGTATTTGAGATCAGTAAGTCTGCCAGTTTTGTGTGTGTGTGTGTATCAGTGTATATATGTAAAAAACTTGAGTCTGTGTTATCATCATCATTTTTTTCGCTCCCTATGGAGCACGGAGGTAACACTGCAGCTGGCTCCCTTGCAGGAAGCTTGCTCAAAGCATTTAGCTCTTACAGCGGTGGTTTCTACATCAATTTGTTTCACGTGATGAGGTTGCCAGCCTCACGTACAACTTCATATTACTCGGCATTGTACGGAATGCCCGTGGGAGCAAATTTAGTCTTTGTCTTCATAGAGAACACTGGGAACTACACGAGGCAAGTGAATCTATTTGTTTGTTTATCAATAGGGGACCGAAGACGCAGCAAACGAGATGAATGCAGTCAGCGACTCATAGCTTGACTGCTTGCGTCAGGGTCAGCAAACCAGAGCTGATCAAGACCCTACTCCACCTCCAAGTGGTGGTCCTGGAAACAGACTGCATCACTGCAGTCTAGCTGAGTGAGTAGGTATCGAAGAGGGAAGGAAAACCCGGTCCTAAAAAATGCCGTGCGGAAGTCGGATGTGTCGGGCCGAAAGGCGCAAATATCGCAGCTTCGCTGTGAACGGCGACACAACGCAACCAATGTCCTTTTCAGGACGAACGAGGAAGAAGTTTATCGATATGCTTGTAATAATAACAATAACAATAATAACCCCTTCAGTCATAACTGACTATGGGAATGCGCCCCTGAGGTGACAGTCCTCAGCTATATTTTGTTGTTGTTCCTGGTGTTCCTTTCGACGTTTTCTCCTCTCTTCTGCTTGCTGTGAGAGCTTCCTTTCGTCCAATCTAAGGTGGTGCCGACTTATAACCGGCAACTGCTACTTCCCGTGTTGTGCCGACACCTATAGGGTGAAGTTGGAGTGTCTTGTCCAGGGCGCGAGCTTGGGCACAGTTATATGGAGATCAAGCTGTTCCCGTGCAGCATGTTCCCCGCTCTCCACACAGCCGGTAGATCCAAAGGAACAGCAGTAGTCGATACAGTTTGGTACCAGCCACGTCGCAGGAGTTGCCAGAATAATGTCGATTCAACATTAAACTGCCTTAGGGACTCCGACTCCGGATTTTTCATCAGGGTTTACTAAAAAGTTTTTTTTGGTTTTTTTTCTTTAAATAAAATTTTGCCTTGTTTTGGCGAGGCGCTTCCCGTTCAACCTAGTCGGCTATATTAGGGCGCATGTCCAAAAATAAAAGACCAAAGCCTTTCCCGTAAACGGATATTCCCACAAGACAGCGGTGGTTTGAATTCAGAGTTTCACCTTCTCTTAGATATGCTACCAATCAAGGATCACGAGCCCTATCAGTCCGAAGCTGCTGGTTTAAGGCGCCAGTGACTCGCCTTCGCCCCTTCTCCAGTTAGTGGAAACAGTTCCGCCGGGCTCAAATTGACCCACACGTGAAGCCCAGGAGCTGGGCTTGGTTGTCAGAGGCTATTTGAGGCGCGTGCCGTAGAAGCATTTATGTGCAGTGAGAGCTTCTCCTCACTGCAACTCTCGGCTATGACAACCTTTGGAACCCAATATGCTTGAGTGAAGGGTAAATAAATGTGTGTGTGTGTGTTTCTATGTATCAGTGGTTATATGAAAGGTACGTAAAAAATGTTCGAATGTCTTTGCCTGTTAAGTGCAATGATTTTTTCCCCACTGGTTTTATGATGCGAGATAATTACCGATGAAGATACGAATGCCAAAATGGCATGTCAGATTTATAGATTCACCGTGAATAACCTTTAGCCAATTACAATTTTTTATTTATTTATTTTTTGCAGCCTCTATAAGTCAGGATGTTAAAGAAAAGTTCCATTTATGAGCTTATATTTCTTCTTCTTCTTCTTCCTCGTTCGCCTTCAGACTTCCACATTTATGACTCTAATAAAGGCAGTAGTCAACTCAAGGTTCCCGACATCTCCAAACAGTTTTTCATTGACAGAAGTGGGTTGTTGCCATGTGCTACTCCGTTCATTTCTGTAGGTTGGGCAGTACTGCAGCAGGTGTTCGACTGTCATCGGGCTGGTACCACAGGTGCAGAGATCTGTTGCACAGATTTTGTATTTGTGGTATAGATGGTATCTCAATCTGTTGTGTCCAGTGTGTAGCCGAAACATGATGACCTGTTCTTTCCTGGATAGTTGATGATATGCATCATTTTTCAAATGGCCCGGGTGCTCTCTTTCCCATTTGCTTATATTTGACAACATACCTTGCAAAAAAAAAAAAAAATTTATATATACGAATTTGAATGTCACTGACACAATACTGACGTTACAGGTCCCTTACGTTATAAATTTCTTACGTTTTCTTCCCAGGTCTTCCTCATCTTCCAAAAGGCCAGTATTTATGCGATACCACGTGACGGTAGGGGGCGGTAACCCGGTAACATTACACACAAGCTCCACAGTGTCACCTTCTTTGACACTAACAGTGTCGCTTGAAGACAGATTTTCGATGATTTTGGGTGGTTCTGAAATTATAACACAAATAATTTTTTTTTTAATATTTTCAAAAGAAAGCATAGGTGATAGGTTATAGGTTTGGTCTGGGTTTAAGGACCATCAGTGCTCCGATCTCCTTCCTTAGATTACACAAGGAGGTATCTCAGCACAGTGCACGACCTCCGTAGCCTCGGCGAGGATCCCAATGTGAGTATACAGGAATCACACCTTCTAAAAATATTTTTTGTGGTGGGTAGGTTTCCTAATTTTTAAATTAAAAAATTACTGCTGCCTCAGGCGAGGCGACTAAAATAAGATTGTGAATGGGGCAGGACACGTTACCATGTAAAGAAAATTGTTACAGAAAACACCACGTCGAGATCTCAAGTATGCTTTTATGGAGGTTACTGCTAAGGGGGCCAGATGCAATGGTGACTCCTTGCTCAGTGGGGAACGAAAGGGAAATTTATGAAAGCGATGATTAATGGGTTCTGGTGTCAGACTGTAACGGCCAGCCAGTTCCTCTGACTATGCCAGCAGGGACATGCTGCATGGGCAACAGCTTGACCTCTTTATCCAAGTGCCCAACCTCGTGCCACCGAAACTTGTTTCGGGGGTACGTTTCAATAGTCAGAAATGGCTGAAAGGGAAGATAGATTAATGGGTTGGTCATATTTTATAAACACTCTTGTCGTCCAAAGTGTTAATTAATAAACGATTACAAGTTAAATAACAGGCACCCGTAAGACAGAAAGAAAGTAACGTAAAGGTAGTCTCATAGCAGATACAGCCGAAGGGAAGTGAAATGTTAGAGACATTATTATACTAGGTCCAGCTTAGAGAGTGTCGCATAGAGATTTATGATCAATGAATTTTCTATTTTCTTTTCTTTTCTACCCGTGTCCTCTACTTTATTATCGCTCTTTTATTCTTTTCCTGTTTTTCGCATTCGTTCGTTTGCGACAAAATATTACTTTCCCATTATGACTTTTGCCGTTTCTTTTCTCATACTAGTAACGCATTTTATTGCGTAATATGTCAGTCCCTGGATGTGAACGAAATAGTGTGAGAATTCGTCTAGTCAGACATAGAGAGCAGACATTTGTCTACTTTTTCATCTGACACGAGTTTTTCTTCGGCTAGTTTCTCGACGTGAGGTGTGGAAGGCGCCAATCTGCATAGCTCAGAAATGAGACATGTCGCAGTAGGTGTGAAGACGCACTTTTGGCAGTTATGGCCAGCGTCTAAGTTAATGGGAAGTGTTAAGAGAGAGAGAGAGGGGGAAAGAGAGAGACCGGCGCTATTTCGGGTTTTCGTAATAGCGTGGGATCCTTTGCCTGTTTCACATATCTACCCCGCAGTTTGGACTTGATTTCATTCAGTCATTCTCCAGTTGCAGTAGACAGATCGCTAGTGCTAAGGAAATAAGCTTGCATAGCGAAGTTCTTAGTTTGACTCGACATTTTGCCGAGTTTCTAGACTAACTATATGAGTGAATAAATTCTAAGTTTGTGCGATCGCCTGTAGTTCTGTCTGGAGGTAAATATATTATATATCTAGTAGTGTTGAGTGATTCAGTGATAATCGCTTATTTCATTTCACTAGCTAGATTTCTGTGCAGAAGAAATTAAATTTATAAGTCTGTTATATTCTCTAGTTGACGTGTTTCAGTGGAAAGCAGAATAAATTATAATTTCTAGCTTAAACTCATGCAGCTATAAATAAATTTAATTTAATTGCTAGTAATTAGTCGAGAATATTTCAAACTAACTTATAACTGCACTGATTCATCATTGAGTATTGACGAAATACGTATGTATTTCTAATTCATGATGACTGATTTTATGAATATAACTTATTTCACGGGAATTTTAAACGATAAGTCAAGCTCTCCGCTTGCAGTTTATAATGTAAGTTATCACCGAAGTAAATAGTATGTATAAGTATTTTATATGTTGTTTTTTCTTTATTCAGTGAAACTGGGGAAGCCCAACTTTACCAACGGTTTTAGTACTGAGAAACATCCGTGAAGAACAAAAACATTTTTTTTCTTAAAGACTTGGGTGTATAACGTAAAATCTGTCTGGCATTGCGCTGGCATCCAGAACGACAGAGTACCCATTACATGAACTTTAAGATTAAATGAAGTAACGGGCCTATCGCGCCAGATTTAATTCTTCCTGAGAAAAACCTCAAGTACATTTTCAGCCCTTGTGGCAAGTAAAATATTACTATCAGTAACATTCCGACGGAGTTCTGACTAGTTGTGGTGTGACCAAATAAAGTCCTACACTGAGAGAAGGCACCGACCTGACATTCCTCGTTACTAGAAACCTAAGCTATTGACACTGTGCTCGCTGTTAACGTTCGTGCCTGGACAATTTTAATGTGACCTAAACAGACATCCAAAAGTAATAATAACCAATGAAACATTCCCTGAAGTAGTGAACTCAACCTGACTTGCGGGACTGGGGTTCCCTTGGCCAAGACTACCACTGGAGATTCTGTATGTGCATGTCCTAAAAAAATTGTTTTCCAGAAGTTGCTACCAAAGCTGTAAGTACGAATGCAAGCTAGTGATCACGGCTGACTGAATAGAGTGAATGCAGGACTGAGTGATTCCTTTATTGTTGTATTTTTGGCACCCATTTTGCTGTCTTAAATTTCCTTATGCAAGTTTTTGTTGCTAACAATATTTTCCTTAGGATAGATTAGAGTATCAAAGTCTGTTCCTACCTTTTTTTTTAAAGGGAAATCTTAGACTATAGCGTATGCATCCGTGACTCTTTGGGGCTATCACTGTTCTTCTAACAGGACTGTGGGCTATACATCGAGGGAAAAGATCATACCAATGGGTCTATCATTCGTGTAACAATTCATTGACTTTATGACTATTTGTATATGTTTGATGTAATTTTATGTGCTGTGATGGAATTTTATTATGATAATTAAAATTCACTTAAACTTATTCCAGTGTGTCGGTCAGTTCGTTCCCAATTATCTATATTTCCATTGTCATAGTTTCACGTCGGTGTGTCTATTGTAGTCACTTAGGTGTGTGTGTATGTGAGGGATTGTTACGTACATTTATTACCTAAGGGGGTAGTCTACGGTCCTGCCAAATGTACGCACCAGTCTTAATATAGTTATATTATTTGTGCGTTCGATTGATTCACGCACTGACGTGCACAATGCAGTGTGAGTTGCTTTGGACGCAGGGGTAACCTAGTTTGGGGGATTGTGACGTCATGTTTTGTATGGGGCAGTACGGACCATGTTGATGTCCGTGGAATATTTCTTGTATTCGTGGCAAGTTTGTGGAAGCCATTATTTCTATTGATATATATATTGGTCTTCATGTCGAAGCCAATAGTGGAAGTATCATGTAAGTGTCGCCCCATTTCACATTGAATGTTTATTGAGTTTTAATTGAAGTATCAGGCCGCTCCTAGTTATGGTCTAGCGGGAATCCATCGTAGTATGTCATTCCTAGAATGGACAAACGGAGTCGATTGCCTTGTTTGAATTACCGTAGAGGGAGGATACCTACGAGGAAACGAAGTTAATTGATTTTGTATGCTTCATATGTTTTAATATGCCGTTTCGCCAATGCCAAAGTCATGGCATGGATTTTGGGAGAGGTTAGTCAACAGAAGACTCTAACCTGATTGTATTGTCGTGTATAACTTTGTCTGGATTATATATATGCTACATAAGTATTGTATGAAGAAAGTCTGGGAATTTTACGGGTATGATATCAAAGATTGATCCTTGAACATGAATCCGTTTACCACGATAGACGTCCTTGGAAGAAGGTCAACGGACTTCATTGTAAATGTATATTAGAGGGTAACAGAAGTGATCCTCAGCTCACGTGGATAGAAGAGGACTTGATTGTTGAAGAATCTCCAAGAATTTTAAGAGTATGATCAGCAACTTTAAAGTATGACATTTTGCATCTGTAATCTGTAACTATGACCGTCTTGTGTATTCCCGTCTGTATCGTGTCAATAAATAATATGTACTTTCACCAACGACTTGCGTGCAGTCCTGAATTGGAAAATTGACTACTACTTGTTGGAGTTCAACTTAAGAACACTTCTGAGATATTTTCATTGAGAAAACCATTCGCGTATTTTAAGCTAGCATAGACCAGTGACACCATACACTAGCTTACAACTACCTCTTGACCAATAGAATGAACATCCAACAGGGATATATATATATATATTACTATATGTTATACTAGACGGTCTGACAAATCTTAATCTGTTGTAGATGATAGGCTGACTGAGAGAAATCATCTCGAGGGTCAGAGACCGACTCTAATATATTTCCTCCATCTCACTCGTGAAATCTATTTCTATTTTATCATCTCTCACTGTGGCTATCACTTATTCTAATCTATTCAGAAGGGACCAACCCAAGTCTTAATTCCCCTATCAAAAATCTACGACAGAGAGGTGGGTGACCAATTTCTTTCCTAGCTGCTCTTTTATTTCCTAACTCAAGAGCCAAGTCAGGTACCCATTTACAGCTGGGTAGACTGGGGAGTGATGATTCCATAAACCGAACCCGGCACCTTTGCCACTAGAGACCGGGCTCTAACCACTCTGCCAATCGAACGGAGGAGAATATTCGACAACCGAAAAGTAACAGGCTTACAAGGGAATCCGAACCAGGGATCATCCGAAAGGCGCCATCGCCTCGATGGAAGAGGGAATCGTTAAATGATACACAACCAACAAAGCACCCCCAAATAAGTGCCTCATTGGCCGCGGTCATTTTTCACACTATATGGAACTATGAAATATAGGACCTAGAAACGACCCAGCCATTTATAGAATGAATAGAGAGTCAGGTACCTGTTTGTAGCTGGATAGATTATTAAGTTGAGTTTGAACACGGAACCAGGTCACTTTGCCGCGAGAGCAAGCGCTCTAACCACGCTGCCAATAGGACACTCTTGTTTGTACCAGCCTTATTAAAATCTTGGATGTTTACAGCGAAGTACGCTAAACACAAATCGTCAAAGAATAGATTTTCCCACGAACTCTGGCTCTCTCTCTATTTGAACTTCTGACCTATCTTAAATCGGACGTTCTTCAAATTGATGTACTCTTAGAGTATGACTCATTCACATTTGGAAGTGAAAGCAACCGATCGCAAAATCTGTGACAGTTAAAGTTCAAAGGTTATATAACATCACAAGAATAATGACACCTGATGACACTTGTATCTCAAGTTCACATCTCAAGTTTCATAAAGTGATAAAAGTATCGTCTCGCTTTGTCATTAGTGAGTGAGAATCGATGCTTTGTTTAGAACGGCATCGTAACTAATTTAATAATGTAATCGGTGTTTACGAATAGCTTGTCATAGCATTATCGGAAATTATTAAACATGTCGTATGTATATTTGCAAATGCATCTGTAGTCATATTTGAATAACATACTAACTGTATGATGCCTCCATGCCACTCTGTTAACTGCCTGCACGCCAGGGTGTTAACTGTCTCAATGCCACAATGTCAACTGCCTCTAAGCCATGCAGTTAATTGCCTCCATACCACGCTAACTGTTAACTGTCTCCATGCTAACGCTATTATATGCATCCACACCACGCTGGTAACTACAACCAAGCGACGCTGTTACCTGAATCAAAGTCACGCTGTTAATTGCATGCATGCCACGCTGTTACTTGCCTACACGCCACGCTATTAACTGATTCCACGTCATGTTCCTCCATGCCATGCTGTTAACTGCCTCCAAGCCACACTGGTAACCGCTTCCATGCCATGCTGCTAACCGCTTCCATGCCATACTGGTAACTGCCAACATGTCACGCTTTTAACTGTACCCCTGTCACGTTGTTGTGTGCTTCCATGTCCTGCTAACTGTTAACTGTCCCCACTCTTCTACTTCCTGGATCCTTAGCCCCTCACTGCTTTAGTCAGTGACCATCACGCCTCGTAGCGTCTTGTAGGACAGGAATAAACTGTCCCCACTTTACCTGGTCGGTGGCCACCCTTCATGCAGTGCACCAACTCTGGTTCATGATTTGCATCTCGGCCTCCAAAGTTCTCCGCCAAGTTGTCTTTTGTCTACCTATATTTCACCTTCCTTCTGTCCCCGTGCCAGGATTTTATCTGCTCCCATGCCGCGGTAACTGTTAACATTCTACAAGCCACGCCAACTCTTCGCTGCCTCAGTGCCACGCTAAACGTTAGCTGCCTCCATGCTACGCAGTTATACAATCTTATAGTTTTTCTTTAGTCCTCGTTTCCCATATTACGTATGTTTTGCTTGTTACACAGTGTCTTCATCGCCCATGGAAAGGCGCCCAATGTAGGCGGACTGTCTTCTTCAAATCCTTGTAATAATTGTTAGTGCAGTTTCACATCTTTCACGACATCATCAATGGACTTTTCTCTATATCTGCAGGATTTTCTCAATAATTTTTTTTTAAACCACATCTTTGCAATCTTAAATGAACTTGTTTTATTGTCCATTATTGGCTTTTCGCCTATTATTATCGGCTGTATGTAACTTTGAGGGTTGTCTTTTTTTCTTTTTTTTTAAATTCTACAGATAAGTCAAGACTGCATCAAATCACGATATTACACAGTAAGTCATAATTTTTCATCCTCTCTAACGTCAACATGTTTGTAGTTTAAATTATTGGCGCGCATGGCATTCGCGTGCAGCCAAGCAATATTTCTTTGCCATGAAGATGACTGCATCGCCCACATCGCATATTCCAAAGTCATTTTCAAACCATTTAAAGATAAGGTTTCTTGAACTGGAGGCTAAAATCGCTCTCTTGTGTGTGTGTTGTGTGGCGCTAGCTGTTTCTTTCTTTTTCAAAAAATGTCCACTGAATGGCTGTAGCCTTCGATTTCGACCCTTTGTTGCGCTTGTTAGAAAGTATACAATTTGTAATCTGCCTATCTACTTATGTATACATATTTGCATATATATAATAGGAGACTATTAGACAGGTGACCCCAGTTAAAAGTATATTCAAGGGAGAAGAGTGGAGTAAGTCAGATGAGAGCTGGACGAACTACCAGCAAGTCATCATCAGCCTTGGTAGAGAATGCAGAACTTGGGCCAATGGGAGGACAGAGCTGGAAGTTGATCAGCTTATAAATGATAATGCTGGGGATGATGATGCCATTGTGTACACTGATGGGTCTGTAATCTGTGGTAATAAATCAGGGTTGGGCTTCTCTGCTGTGGTGAAGTGGGATGTTATAAATACTTATAGGGAACTTAGTGTCCTGACTGAGATCAGCTGTGAAGGTATCTATATCTATTAAGAGTAGTGTATTATAGATAACCTTACTTGCTACCACATATCTATATATCTCAGTCAGAATTATTCTGGAATAGTGTGATGCTACGTTATGTGTCTAGGGTATGAGTATGGTGAAGTGTAAGTCACAACAACAGACAGATAAACAATTTAATTTAATCCACTACTCTTGACAACACTGTGACACTCACATACATATAACACTCTACAAAGATATCTTAAAAGAGTCACTGATAAACTTTCAAATAACAATATGTATTCATTACTGGCATGAATGAATATGTGTCCTGATTCAACTACAAGGGAACCAGGAATCACAATCAATTTAAATTACAAGTTATGTACAGAATGTATTTAATATGAATATTGTAGTGACATATATTATTACAAATGTTCTATGTGTGTCAGTTGTGTAGTAGTAAAATGAGGTAATACTGGTTTTGTTTTGTTCAAGCTCTGTTGGTATTTGTCATCATGACTTCAATAGTTTGTCTTTAGGGACTAGTATTGGAGATGTTCACAGTTCCTGATTTTAAGACAAGTAAATTCCCCTCTTAATGTTAATTTTAAAAAGTCAGTTCAAGATGAGGGGACATAATGTTGAGCTCAGCTGGCCAATTCGCTTATCTGGCGTGATGGCGGCAGGAAAGGACTCCTCTGCTCGAATTCTCCTCTGGGCTCAGGAGACACCTCACTGATAGCTAAAAAGACCAAGGAGTATGCTGTCCGACTCTGGATTCAGCAAAGCTCTGACCAGGTGCTGCTCAGTACCATCAAGACCACTGTCCCTGAAATCAAGAAGGATGTACCTTCTACTTCATAACTAATTTATATTTTCTTTTTACACTGATCACAATACATCACAAACATTGCGTTCAGAGCGTTAGGCCAACAGTCAGCTTCATCTGAAATACTTTATTCCAGTATTACCCTTCCTAATGGTTACTACGCCTCTGCACTTCCAGCATTATTTCTTTCTAGTCAATCATCCAGGTGTCAGTGTACTGTTTGGCCATTCCATGCCGTTTTACTTCTCTCCGACACCCTCTGTTCAGGCTGGAGCATTTTAGGCTTTACCTCACGTTTGCCACTGAACTACACATATATATACAGGCATAAATCAACAATTCACATTCAATTTTCATTAAAAGATATTAAATGGTTCAAGCTTACCACAATTCATACGAATAACACAGATACGTTGATTAGCAATGAATTCTGGCACAAACTGGCACAAATTTCCATCTGCTTATCTTCCAGGCTTTTATTGAGCAAAATTTTAGCTGGCTTCAACGCACTGATGCTTTATCAAGATCATTTAAACAAGTGGTCTCGAACTAACGCTCCCAAGTGTGTATATCAGCGAGACTGGCCAATGAGCCACGTTTCGACAAGTGTTTGAAAAAAATGTTATCTTTTCCCGTCTCCCCTAACAACCAAGATAGTATTTATAGCCCGACCAATCGTGGTTAGGCTTTCATTTGTTGCGCTCCAATCAATTTGGAGTTTACATGGTAGGCTATTTCTGTAACGTAAATTTTTTTCAAACACGTTAAAAAAAAATCTTATGAGCAGAAATGATTTTATGCTGTCAGGCACCCCCAATATTTTATTTTGGGTATAATTTATTAATTCCTGGACTATTTGCGTAACGTTTTACATATTATTTGTCAGCAAGCCCTAAGGAACCCAAAAATACTAATTTAAAGGAGCTACGTGGCTGCGTTCAAAATATGCAATTTCTTCTACCTCCTGTTTCGAAGATGTGCTGTCTGGGTACTGTTATGTTTTCAACCGTAAACCCATCTAATGTTATCTTTTCTAATAAGAGTCTGTTATGATTTATAAACCTAACTCTGGGAAAGGGTAGTGTATTTTATCACTGTCCGTCTGAAAAAAAATTAGTGCATGTAGACTTACACGCGTGATGGCAGCATTTGCGTATCGCGCGAAGCGTGTTTAGTGTTCGGCTTTCTGCCTCTCCCTTCTCGCTATCCTTTTGTCCATCTGTTCGTTCGTTTTGGTAACGTAATATAATTAATGTTAGGATTAATTTAGGTCATTACGCAGGGCCTCTCAATGCTTTTCCAAGAAATACAGCACACGTTTCATTGAAGAAAGCGGGTAATAATACAGTAAGCTTTTATATCAACGTGAAAGCGTTACAATTTGCAGACGAAGCAGAAAACAAGGGGGATTTCGAGTACATTCCTTGTGACAGCACTGTCATTTTACCATTGCTCTTTTCTTTATTAATTTTATTTGTTAGGCTTCATATTTACCTAATAATTTATATATGTGGATTAGAATATTTCATGACACCTCCCCTCTTAAAACAGACATTATATGTCAGTCCTTTATTCTATATACACATAGAGAAATTTATTATTATTTCTGGGGTTTACGGTGATTCTCATCACACGGATGGCGGCTTAAAAAATCCGCTCCCAAATTGGTTTTTCCAGATATATACTCAATGCTAAAATTATATGGAGCCAGAAGCAAAGACCATCGGAGTAACCTAGAGTTCTCATGCTTAGCCTGTGCTAAAAACGATAAAGGTTTGTGATCTGTTTGCAACTTAAATGCCTTCCCATATAGATAAATATTGAATTTCTTTATCGCCCATATTACCGCAAGACATTCTTTTTCGCTAGTTGAGTAGTTGATTTCAGCTTTATTCAACTTTCTGCTAGCATATGCCACTGGGCTTAATTCCCCATCCAATGCATCTGATTTCTGTAGTAAAGTTGCACCTAACCCAATATTACTTGCATCCGTCCTTACTATGAATTCTTGACTTAAGTCAGGTAATTTCAAAATGGGTTTACTTGTGAGCTTTTCCTTCAATTCTTGGTAAGTCATTTCACATTGTGGAGTCCATGTAATGCGATCTGGATGTCCTTTACGTGTCAATTCAGTTAACGGTGCACATATGGAATTAAAGTTTTTGATATACTTCTGGTAGAAACCACATAATGAGACAAAGGATCTCACGTCCTTCTTGGTTTGTGGTCTCGGGGCTTTCTGTAGTTTCTCTAAGTTCTTTGGGTCAGGGGTCATGTTTCCCTGATAAACTGTGTGTCCCAAAAATTCCAATTCTTTACATCCAACGCAACATTTGGTTGGTCGGGCTGTTAACTTTGCCTCCCTAAGTCGATCAAACAGCATGTTCAGAGAGTCAATGTGTTCCTCAAATGTTTCTGTTGCTATAAGGATATCATCCATAAAATTTGTTATACAGGGATTATTCAGAGGATCCAATAATTTTCTCATCATTCTAGAGAAGACACTAGGCGCATTCTTCAATCCAAATGGCAATCTATTAAACTCATAGTGTCCTTCTGAGGTACTAAAAGCTAGGTATGGTCTAACCTCAGGCTTTACTGGAATCTGATAGTATCCTTTACTCAGATCCACTTTTGAGAAATATTTAGCTTTATTTAGTCTGGCAAAACAGCTGATTTGTATCCGGCAATGGATCCACCTGTCCTTCTGTAATAGCATTCAGTCTCCTGTAATCTATACAGAGTCTATGTTCTCCAGAGGGCTTCCTTAAGAGTACCACCCCGGAACTATACGAAGACTCACTGTGCGAAATAATTCCTTCCTTCAATAGATAGTCTATCTCTTCCTTCAAAGCTTTTTCCTTAGCAAACGGAATCGAATATGGTTTCATACAGACAGGTGTGGAGTCTATGAGTTTCATATCATATTCCAATAGGTTTGTATGCCCTGGTCGGTCTGTTAACACCTCTGCATGATTCTTTAGAACCTGTTGCACTCTCTCTTTCTGAGTTTTCGTTAAATGTGTACTGATTTTCACCTGTGCTGCTGTCTCACAGGGGTGTAATGGATATTCAAATGATGAAAGTGGTTCCTTTTTCATCTCCATGGCGATGGACAAGGTCAACAAGTGTGTCTCTTCCTGATGTTCTCTTTCCAAATATTTCTTCAGGAGATTCACATGATAGATTTTTTCTTTCCCCTTCTTATCTATCTTATAATTTGTTCTAGACACCTTCTCTAGAACTGTATATGGACCCTGCCATCCAATTTGTAACTTATTCTGACTCCCAGGCAAAAGAAGCAGTACTTTCTCTCCCACAGCCAAATTTCTGTCTTTCGCCTTCCTGTTATAATAGGCAGCATGTTTCTTCCTGGCTTGTTTCAAATTTTCATTGGCAAGTTTCCAGCCAGTTTTTAACCGAGTGGTCAGCTCATTCACATACTAGTATGAAGATGTAATGTTTTCCTCTGCCTTTTCATCAGTCCACGTTCTTAACATAGCTACATATGGACCTTTAATTGTGTGGACCTATTTGTCCATGCACCGGTATGGTCTCTTCCACTCGAAGCTTTATAGTGATGATTTTTCCTCCCAGAATTATCATTCACAAAACGACCGCTACCAATTTTTCTTTTGGGGCTTTCTCCCCTCTTAAAATTCTTGATGAGAGATTTCCTCTCTACATCTCTTCCTCCAGTTTGTTTAAGTCCGATTGAGGGATTGTCGGCTTATCCTGGGGTAAGACATCTTTTTGCACTCTCCGCATAGTGGCCATAGTAAACAGTTAAGTGAAGCTTGTCCGTGAAAAGGGGCTTCCCATTCCATTTGGTCCACTTTATCAAATCTATTTCTCTTTTTATTATCAGGCCTAATTTTGCCCCGTGGCGTGTCCAGGTCCTGATCCATGTTCCCACTTGTGGGTGTTCCCTCATGTGCTATGCTACACCTTTCTACAAAATTCTCAATGTCCCATCTTGCTTTGGGCCAATAATAATTGTGAGCCACCTTTTGAATGATGGTACCTATTTTCTCATGGTCCCCATCTGGTTTCACATGTAGGCTCCTTATTAATTCTGTCCTGTATCTTTTTGGAAGAACCAGCTGTCCGTGACCATGGGATCTAGTTCCGGCCTTCCTATACATCAACTTGTTTTTCATGTAAAAATCTCCCTTGCCTGGAGTTGTATGACAAGTTGACAATTTTCTGAAACAAGGCTTGAGTGTTTTTATCCCCAGCCTGTGCCTTCCTCATCTCTTCTGGAGTGGTATCCAACATAATATCCTCCTCCTGTCTTGAGGTCGACCTGACCTGAAGGGTTGCCATATACACAGGTTTCCTTCTACAATGGTCAGTGTCATGATTGTCCATCTGACAATTCTTACACCACCTTTTTCCTTGGTTGAAAGATTTTCTTTCATCATATTTCCTTTCATCGAATTGTGGGAATTTATTTTTATTGTCATACCGTGGCCTATCAAATTGGTGCTTACTTTTATTTTGATCCCTAGGATCAAATTTATTAAAGTTCTGTGGTGCCCTAAAGTTATCCACCTGTTTCTTTTTATTACCTGTTACCTCTGCTTGAGCTGCTTGATACCTTTCAGCAACATTTAGCAACTCACCCAGCCTCTCTGCACCTTGTTCCATGAGAAACTTTCTCAGGTCTGGAGCCATGGACTCTCTTAGTTGCTCTATAAGGACCATTTCCTTAAGATCTTGGGTTTTCCCCAGAGAAGTCCATTTCTCCAAGTATGTCTCTATGCGTGCAGAGAACTGGTGATAGGTTTCACCTGACAGTAGTTTAGCATTCCTAAATTTTTTCCTGTAAAACTCTGCATTCTTTTCATACCTTAACAAAAGAGCCTGCTTTAGCATGTCATAATTTTCCTGATCACCTCTGCTCATTTTTGCAAAAACTTCATAAGCTGTCCCACGAAGTCCCTGAGATAACTTTAAGCTCCACCTTTCTCTCTCTAACCCATACGTGGTGGCTAATAGTTCATACCTATTTATATAGCTCTCAATATAATCGTCTTTCTCAACAAAATGATCTAAATGAAAGTTCATAGCTGAGGTCGAGGCTCCCTGAGTAACCGTAGCATCAGAGGCAAAGGGACTGGCACCATTTTCAGGAGCATGGCCTTGAAACTCAAACTCCCTTAGTCGTAACTCATGTTCCCTTTGTAATCTTTTATCTTCTGCTTCCCTTTCTGCAGCTAATCTCCTCTCTTCCCTTTCTGCAGCTAATCGTTTGTCTTCTCTTTCTGCCTCCAATTTCTTAGCCTCAGCCTCAATCTGCAACCTCTTAGTCTCAGCCTCAGCTTCAAACTGTAACTTCTTAATTTCCCTGTCAGCCTCTAACTTTCTTTCGGCTTCAAACCTTCTTTCTTCACGTTCAATAAATTTGTCACATTCCGTCGTGACATAGGCAACCATAACTTGCCCATCTAATCCTAACTCTTTTGCAGTCTGAACCGCAGCAGATCGAAATTTGGCCAGGTCCGCCATTGTCTATTATGTAAATTTATACAATGTCTAACCAACAATTCAATCTCTAATGGACAACACAGGCACCGTGAGCTCAACCTTATTTAATTCCACCCAAGGATACCTTTTATTTCTTATATTCCCTGAAGTGAATTACCCCCAATATTTTTAATAGTTAAAGATTCAAAATCCCAAGAGCGAGACCCCAATATATGTGGTGAAGTGGGATGTTATAAATACTTATAGGGAACTTAGTGTCCTGACTGAGATCAGCTGTGAAGGTATCTATATCTATTAAGAGTAGTGTATTATAGATAACCTTACTTGCTACCACATATCTATATATCTCAGTCAGAATTATTCTGGAATAGTGTGATGCTACGTTATGTGTCTAGGGTATGAGTATGGTGAAGTGTAAGTCACAACAACAGACAGATAAACAATTTAATTTAATCCACTACTCTTGACAACACTGTGACACTCACATACATATAACACTCTACAAAGATATCTTAAAAGAGTCACTGATAAACTTTCAAATAACAATATGTATTCATTACTGGCATGAATGAATATGTGTCCTGATTCAACTACAAGGGAACCAGGAATCACAATCAATTTAAATTACAAGTTATGTACAGAATGTATTTAATATGAATATTGTAGTGACATATATTATTACAAATGTTCTATGTGTGTCAGTTGTGTAGTAGTAAAATGAGGTAATACTGGTTTTGTTTTGTTCAAGCTCTGTTGGTATTTGTCATCATGACTTCAATAGTTTGTCTTTAGGGACTAGTATTGGAGATGTTCACAGTTCCTGATTTTTAAGACAAGTAAATTCCCCTCTTAATGTTAATTTTAAAAAGTCAGTTCAAGATGAGGGGACATAATGTTGAGCTCAGCTGGCCAATTCGCTTATCTGGCGTGATGGCGGCAGGAAAGGACTCCTCTGCTCGAATTCTCCTCTGGGCTCAGGAGACACCTCACTGATAGCTAAAAAGACCAAGGAGTATGCTGTCCGACTCTGGATTCAGCAAAGCTCTGACCAGGTGCTGCTCAGTACCATCAAGACCACTGTCCCTGAAATCAAGAAGGATGTACCTTCTACTTCATAACTAATTTATATTTTCTTTTTACACTGATCACAATACATCACAAACATTGCGTTCAGAGCGTTAGGCCAACAGTCAGCTTCATCTGAAATACTTTATTCCAGTATTACCCTTCCTAATGGTTACTACGCCTCTGCACTTCCAGCATTATTTCTTTCTAGTCAATCATCCAGGTGTCAGTGTACTGTTTGGCCATTCCATGCCGTTTTACTTCTCTCCGACACCCTCTGTTCAGGCTGGAGCATTTTAGGCTTTACCTCACGTTTGCCACTGAACTACACATATATATACAGGCATAAATCAACAATTCACATTCAATTTTCATTAAAAGATATTAAATGGTTCAAGCTTACCACAATTCATACGAATAACACAGATACGTTGATTAGCAATGAATTCTGGCACAAACTGGCACAAATTTCCATCTGCTTATCTTCCAGGCTTTTATTGAGCAAAATTTTAGCTGGCTTCAACGCACTGATGCTTTATCAAGATCATTTAAACAAGTGGTCTCGAACTAACGCTCCCAAGTGTGTATATCAGCGAGACTGGCCAATGAGCCACGTTTCGACAAGTGTTTGAAAAAATGTTATCTTTTCCCGTCTCCCCTAACAACCAAGATAGTATTTATAGCCCGACCAATCGTGGTTAGGCTTTCATTTGTTGCGCTCCAATCAATTTGGAGTTTACATGGTAGGCTATTTCTGTAACGTAAATTTTTTTCAAACACGTTAAAAAAAAATCTTATGAGCAGAAATGATTTTATGCTGTCAGGCACCCCCAATATTTTATTTTGGGTATAATTTATTAATTCCTGGACTATTTGCGTAACGTTTTACATATTATTTGTCAGCAAGCCCTAAGGAACCCAAAAATACTAATTTAAAGGAGCTACGTGGCTGCGTTCAAAATATGCAATTTCTTCTACCTCCTGTTTCGAAGATGTGCTGTCTGGGTACTGTTATGTTTTCAACCGTAAACCCATCTAATGTTATCTTTTCTAATAAGAGTCTGTTATGATTTATAAACCTAACTCTGGGAAAGGGTAGTGTATTTTATCACTGTCCGTCTGAAAAAAAATTAGTGCATGTAGACTTACACGCGTGATGGCAGCATTTGCGTATCGCGCGAAGCGTGTTTAGTGTTCGGCTTTCTGCCTCTCCCTTCTCGCTATCCTTTTGTCCATCTGTTCGTTCGTTTTGGTAACGTAATATAATTAATGTTAGGATTAATTTAGGTCATTACGCAGGGCCTCTCAATGCTTTTCCAAGAAATACAGCACACGTTTCATTGAAGAAAGCGGGTAATAATACAGTAAGCTTTTATATCAACGTGAAAGCGTTACAATTTGCAGACGAAGCAGAAAACAAGGGGGATTTCGAGTACATTCCTTGTGACAGCACTGTCATTTTACCATTGCTCTTTTCTTTATTAATTTTATTTGTTAGGCTTCATATTTACCTAATAATTTATATATGTGGATTAGAATATTTCATGACATCTGCTAGAGTAAAGGGCAGAACCGTCGCTCAACATAGCGGGGCTTACATGATAACAACCTCCAACATGAGAATGGAGGTAGAGGCAGTTACTGCTGCCTTGAGATGGCTGTCTGAGACTTTATTAACAAAGGCTGTTATTGTATCAGACTCAAAATCCATGCTTCGAAAGGTCCAAAATTGTTGGCTTCGATATGAATTGAAAAAAACCTCCATAGAAGCATCGAATCTTCAAGAACTGATATTGATCTTCTGTCCTGGTCATGCAGGGTTCGTGGCAATGAAAGAGCTGACAGACTAGCTTCAAGAGCACCGATAAAAGGTGCATTGACCCTGGATAAGGAAGAAGTAATGAGAGCGATTCATGTTCGTCTATTAGAAAAGGACACTGCAATCGATGAATCATCAAGGCTAAGATTGCTGGAATTCGGCATCAAACGTAAGACCAGCAGGGATGGACGTATGAGAGGACGCATCCGCCGTGTATACAACCAGTGCGCAACAGGAACAATTAGCATTCATACCCTTCGACATTTGCTGCGGGAGACTGAGCACCTGATTCTGATTAACAATAACAATAAATATATATATATATATATATATATATATATATATATATATATATATATATATATATATATATATAATATATATATATATATATATATATATATATATATATATATATATATATATATATAGGCTTTCCTCGCTTTATTGCGCTTCGCTTTATTGCGCTTCGCTTTATTGCGTTTCGCAGACATTGCTCTTTTTTGTCAAATTATTCATATTTATTTATGTATTAGAACGTGCCTTCTTCTTCCGATAGATTTTGGCAGAAAGATTACGATTCACTGAAGGCTCAGATGATGAAGATTATCATTTTTTTTTTTTAAGCAATAAAGTATTTAAAATTTTACAGTACGTTTTTATTTAGACCTAGCGCTATTGCGCACTTAATAGACATAGTGTAAACATGATTTATAGGCTGTTATATGCACTGGGCAGGCCAAAAAAATGGGTGTGACCCGCTTTATTGCGACATTCGCTTTATTGCGGTGGTCTGGAACCGAACCTGCAATATCTCTGAGTCTCTGAGGTATGCCTGTATATGTAGTAATAAGAAACTTCTCAGACTACAGCTGGGAAAAGGCTATTTCAGAATAGAGGAACCTTACTGTGCAGGATGTCTTCAAGACAATAATATAGAACATTTCTTGTTAAAATGTAAGAGGTATGAACAAATGAGAATACCAATATTAGATTATTTGCAAGCATCCAACTTACCTATAAAAGAAGAAGAGGTGTTGAGAATAGACAGACCTAGGGAACTGCATAATATAGTCAAACAATATTTAACACGAACAAATGTTAATATATAGTGGCTGGGAATGTGAAGGTCTGATGCTGTTCTTACAATGCATATGACTTTTAACAGATGAAAGTCAATTAAATATCTGTGAAAGTCCGTTATATAACTAGAACCACCGGGCCTTTACACCCCTCCACTTTAATATTATTCTTGTTCAGAGTTTTTTTTTGTTTTTTGTTTTTTTTTAAGCACAATTGTGATTATCCCTATTTATATTGATTTGACAAATGTGATGCCACTTTCTCATATCGGCGGTTGTTCATATTATTTGGAATTGAAAACAATATATATCCTAATTATAACCCATCAGAGGTTGAACGGGATATCTTTTTTTGTTCATTAATTTTAAAAAAAAAAAATATATATATATATATATATATATATATATATATATATATATATATATATATATATATATATATATATATATATATATATATATATATATATATATATATATATATATATATATTGCCCTACAAGACGCCACTAGGCGTGATGGCCACTGACTGCTTTGACGGTCGGCGGCTAAGGATCAAAGAAGAAGAAGAAGAAGATATATATATATATATGAGTGGCCTTATAAGTAATTTGCCATTCTGCTCTCCAAAGTTGACGGATATTAGAACGCACGAATGATACCCAGGAAAGACCAAAAGAGTGTTCGACCAATTTGCTATAGTGTTAACATTCAAGACCTACCATTAGTAATTCTTCTTCATAGCGTACCGAGATCTTTGACCTCTCCGCTGCAGAAGTGACCGTTTTCAACTTTCACTATCTGTGGTGATCGTTCTCCAAATTACAGTTCACAGCTATTTCAATTTTTTTTTTTTTAAATGTACTGTCCATCAAATATATTCTTGAACGCTTTTTTGGTCCCGTGCTTTAAATTGCTAAATACTAAGATTTATTTTAAAATGTCACAAGTTTCAAAGTATGTCTGAGGGCTTATCCATCTATATTTCTTGTTTTGACTGCGTTCATTTTTGAAAGTGTTAAAAATAGGGGGGGAGCTTCCTGGAAAATGTGGTATTATTTTGAACTTGCTATTTAAAAAATCTGGAACTGACATTTTTGACCAATATTACACGACACGATAGGAAGGAAAATACGACGGAAGAAGTAAAGAATAAATGAAGAAAGAAAAGAAGTCTGGGACGGGGGTAGGGGAACCGTATGAGACAATTTCATCAGCAACTGCGGTCCTGGACTCAATTATACCGAGATTTGAAAGGTTATAAATCTGAGTTGCCTGGAATTCAGTATCAGCGTTCAGGCGCCATTCTAGCCACGTCTCTAGGCCAGTTCTGACACTGCAATCATACCAAGTCAAGATAAAACTATCAAAACATTAATTGGTTTTCACTGAAAACCCCCTTTGATCGATGCTCCTCCGTGGTGCCATTTTCTGGGCAAATACGCCTTTATGATTCTGAACTTGGATCTCATGTAAGAATGCCGGGAAGATGGAGAGTTATGGCCCTTCAATGGCGGCGCTGTTCAGTTTGTACAAGCAATGATTGCGGTTAAGATCATTATTTCTGTGAGCGGGACCTTCATTTAAAGCTGTTAGAAATCATTAGAAGTTCAATTAAACGTTGGTTAGCTGTTCCGTCGATAAGCTTAGTGTATTGTTAATTGTATTTAACAGGCGGCAGATGTAAAGATTGCTGGCTTTAACTTTCGTCAGGTTTGCTATAATAGGCTGTTCATCTATGTTTAGAAAGCTAAAAGAGGGGATGTTACTCCAGATGGAGGAAAGGTATTGCCGGGCTCCCCGACAATCACAAACACTGTATACAGCACCGCTCAACAGAAACATAACACGTGCAAATTCTTCAACTTGGCACTGGCTGCGAAAGCAGTCGTTGTTAATCATCAACAATAACATCAACTCCAAGCAGAGAAATGTTGAAAACTGATTTTTTGGATAACTTCAGAACTGTCACACAGTTATTGTTGTATTTAAGTTGAGAATGAAGAGAGATTTCTTACCGATTTCAGAAAGTTTATTACCATAATTTTTATTTGTGTAGATGTAAATTCAGAAAATTGACCTTTTTTTTTTTTAAAATTTTCATAGATGAAAGTGTTTTTAATTTTCAAAATATGTGTCTGAAATAAGAAATATAGGTAATTGACCGAAGTTTAGAAATGTGAAAGATTATTATGTATCTTAAGTTTCAGTACATGAAAAAACTAATTATAATTTTTGTGTGTGTGCCTAATGGGTCGTCCACATATGACGTCACACAGTGAGGAAAGAAAGGGGTTGGTCAAAATTGTGTGACGCTGTGTGACGATGTGGGGGTGGTTTGGAAAAATGTAACATGACATAGAAATAAAAAATTCTTTCTTGCTTCTTACATAAATTATGTTTCTACGTTTATCCGCAATAGTTAACATTTATCCGCAATAGTTAACTTCGTTCCGCATTTGTTAACTTTTATCTGCAACGTTTTTGCCGTAATAGATAACAACTCCCTCGTGGTCGACTAATATCCCCTATATATTTAATTCTCTCAGGAGTGCCGTAAAGGACGTCTGTCACAAACTTTTCCCCACCAAAATTGCAGTCTAGATATTATATAAAAGTCATGCGCTTCTGGCCTTTGCACTAAACTGAACGACGCTCAATGTAGCGTCCATCCTTTTCCTTTAAAAGTTGCAGTTATATTTTAAAGAATACATAGAAAACATATAGTCAAATGTCAAAAATCTACAATATATTGTATTGTTATAATTTTTTTGCCGTTTGATTATTTCCCTTTGACAGGGAAGAGGATAAATTAGATTCTTTTAAAAAAAAAAGCCAACAATTTTTTTTAAAATTTACAAACGTTGGTAAAATAACTTGATTCAGGATAACTAAATGAGTTCCCCAGTCTTCTAAATGTGCTGCACATGCTGAAAGGTTAAGACGTTAGCTTTAGTTCTTTCCCCGTCATTATTTTGACGGGTATACTTACTAGTTAATATGGCAATCTCAGCGGAAATATCGGATAGTTGTTATAACCTTTAACTGGTAAAATTGTTTTTAACTATGTTTCTTTTCTAAATAATGAAATACACACCTTAGAAAACAAAATACAAACTAAATAGATTGTGCTGTTTAAAATGAGAAAGAAAAAAAAATACACTAACAGGTTATCACCATCGCGACAACAGTCAAATAAGATCAAAGAAATGTATCGAGATTAAAAGATACATTGTCCAACTCAAAAATCAGAATCAATTCAAATGTTAAGTTAGCCTTATTGTATGGCTCTGAGCATGGAAAAAAAACAAAAACAACAACCAAAAAAGCGTCAGACTTTCACAAATGAGTTAAAAAAAGGTAGTCTTATAGCAGATACTGCTGTAGGGGAGAGAAGTGTTAGAGATCACAATAATAGATCAAGCTTCTAGAAGTGAAGTAACCACTACCACTCCTCGCTGCCTTTGCCTTTCCTGAGCTAAGAGTAGAGACAGGTATCCATTTACACTGACAGACTGTAGCGTGACACCACCGTGTTTCCAACCCGCTACCTTTGCCGCGAGAGGCCTGCGCTCGATCTAACCACGGACGCTCTCATAAATGGGTGCTTGCCTAAATAGGAGGATTGTAGTGGTATGACAAGACCACTAATGTGGAACTGATGACACGAGCCAGACAAGTGCCAGAAGAACCAGACGTTTGAGATGGATAGGACACAACACTGAGCAGACCTGCTGATAGACTTACCAGGCAGTCCTTGTTCTGGAATCCCCAGGGTAAGAGAGGCAGAGGACGACCAGGGAATACACGGAGAAGAGAACTGGAGATGGACATGAAGGGGATGAAGAAGAAATGGAAAGACCTTGAGCTGATGGCACGTGACAGGAAGTCTTGGCATAAAGCATTTGTTCGTTGGGGAGTTGAAAGGTGATAATGATGAAGATGATGATATTAAATAACGGATAGGGGTCAGAGTGGCTAAGAGGTATGGCGTCCGCCTCGAGTTCTAGAGGTGCCAGGTTCGATTCCCAGTTACGGGAATATAAATTATGGAAATCTTATTTTTTCAGAACCAGTGGTCCTAATGATGTCATACTCCCCCCTGGTCTCCTGGATAGTGAGATCGGAAGCCTAGCCGTCTCGGATAAGAGCGAAAAAATTAGGAGAACCCGCGTGCAGGTTGCGCACGTTAAAAATCCCACGGCATTTGGAAATCGGAAAGAGTAGGCCTATCAGGCCGCTGCCCTGGCAAAAAAAGAAAAAATTAGAAACGTACCCACCACAAAAATATTTATAGAATGTGTGATTCCTATATACATATGTCGTAAATTTATTTTGAGAGAAAGAGTCTTAGAAATAGTGGTCCGGTTTAGAGGGTAGAATGATGGTGAAACGCTCAATGATAGAAATGTAGAGAGTAAATAGTTGCTTCACAGAGTGGAGGAAAGTAAAGACAGACTTATTTATGACAAATCGTTTCTCTCAATCTACTCTTCAGGCTCTCCTGGTCAAACAATTATTTGCCAGTTTTCAGACACACACCTGCTGTCACACCGATTTGGTGCTTCAAACACACAGACGACGTGGATACAAACTATATTAAACAAATAGGGGAAATTTTGGGCTTTGGGTATTCCAACACAGTAACGATTAAGTTTATGTTGTTTATTAAAGTTTAAAAAACCAATCGCTACAATAATCATGTGTTTACAGCAAAAAATTATTATAAGTACAGAAAAATGCAAATAACAAGGTAGGGAGGGGTGAAGAAGATTGGTATCGACTAAGCCCGTCCCGCTTATTAGACAAAGTTAAACCCAGTCCAAAGATAGATAGTTATCAGGAACATAGGTACGTTAACCTAACAGTGAAGTTAATTACTCTGAAAGAAGTGTTTCAAAATTAGGTATGGGTGGTAGAAAGAATCCTGTTCTTCCCAATTGTTCTTCCCTTTACTAAGCAAATGAAAAGGAGGGGGTTTTAAACAGAGTTAACAAATTATCAACTATCCCACTTAAAGGAACAATGCAGGGTATACAGAAAATTATATTACCAGGTAAGCAAGTTAACAAAATGGTTACAAAAAAAGATTAAATTTCCTGTCATTCATACACGCGCGTGAGGATCCACACTCATATATTCACACACTTACCGATTACAGCATCAGACAATTCAATAGAATTATATAAACAGCAATTACACTCTTGGTACATGAAAAGGTCTGGTACTTCATTGTCCCGCCCCAGATGTTGCGAGGTTTGCTGATAGCAACTATTCTCACTTATCGCCGGACTTGAAGCCTAAGAGTTATTGTGTTTTACTATATAAAAGGAGTCTATGGGATGGCACTGACACAGTTCGACACAGGGGTGAAAATGAAGTGGTCTCTTTAATCTTCCGCTATGGTAAAATTCCTTCAATGCTTGATGATAGTAACTGACCGGAAAGTTTATTAGTCCAGTGAGGAAAAACTTAAGCCGTCACAGTTCAGGAAAATATGTACTCTCTCACAGTAGGGTAGTAAATCAAGTATCGCTACTGGCACGGTTCAACTTCCAGTTTATCTTACAGATTTGTAATTTTAATATGATGATTGTTCTTTAAATAGTCTTGGGTAGGCTTTCTTTCATGTAATTATGATAGCTAGGTCGCATTTTTTTTTTTTTGGTATGCCCGCTAATACTCGAAGCGAAATCTCAGGTTATTATTAATGTCTAACCTGACATTGATTTTTACGTGAGTATCCCTTTTCTTGTACAGAGACAGGTGTCCCCCCATTCAGGCAGATACTCGCCGATTTCGGAGGTACCCATTAGAGCTGGGTCGGCTCAGGAGCCGACAATCCCTGGTCGACGACACTCCTTCAAATGTCCTCGCCAGGTCTCGAGTTAATCCAGTCCAATTCCCGGTCGACGAAAAATCCTCAAATGCCGTCGCCCGAGTTTGATCCTGAATCACCCGGTCGCCAGAGCGGTGTTGTAACCACTACGCTAGCGCGGCTCCGCTAGGTCGCATTGAACCGCCACAAGATTAAATTTAAAAAATGTTTCATCAATATGTCTGGAGTTTTTTAAGATGATTTCTTTATTGCTGGGATCGCAAAGGTTACGATCACTCTGTATGAAAGAAAAAGACATGTAATATACCGAAAAATCAAATAAAATTCTAAAGCGCGATGAATTTCCCGTTAAGACTATTTATAAATATATATATATATATTCGCGTATTTAATTATGTATTTAATAAACACTGCGCGAGTTCTACTGGTTAAAACACACATCTATAAATATAGGACTTAACTAAATTTATTAATTATAAATTCCTTCGCGACTTTAAAAGTTAATTAAAGCATTTCAGCCTCTATTATCTTTTTTGGAAATAATATAGCAGATATATCATTACATTTACAACTGGAACTATTGAGATGGTTTAATTTAATAGATTTAAATTAACACAAAATCCAGTGAAATAGAATGAATGAACTAGACCACTGATCACTTTACACAATATATATATTACCGTTTTGCACAGAAATAGAATTCACTGCAAATATATATAAAAATCCAGGGGATAATCTAGCAGGATTTCAAATATAGCTAGTGCTTCTGTAAAGGTCTGGCCAACGAGTGATAAAGTGTATTTCTACGTGGTCTGTATATATCTAACTTAATTGCAAGATGAGTGGGACATGAGAAAATTGACACCTTTTTTGATCTCAGGACACTTTTTGGGATCTGACCGCCAGACTAAAGAGAGAAGCCGCCCCTGGTCTTCGTATCTCCGCTCGCTGCTGCGATCGGTTCTGTGTTTAACACCGAGATGCGAAATACCTGCAGGAACTTGCGTCGCTCGTTTCAGGGACCACTACTGTCTTTGATCGTGGCGCTAGTCTTTCCTGAAATCCCCCAGTCTGTGTCTTTGATCGTGGTCGCTACTATCTGTTTGATTCTGGCGCCGCCCCCTCTGGGCCAAGTTAATGAAAATACTGCATATGATTGCTCAAGAGATGTCCATGGGCGTGATTTAATCTCTCCTTAAATCAATGCGATGACCAGAATGAACGATAGGTAAACTGTCCACATATTAATCAGCAAACGTGTGGAACTGTTGCATAGCTAATGAGTCCAGGTGAAAAGGAAAATCCCGTTTGACGAAAGGTTACAATATTCGGGGGCACTGATGTTAGCCAAGGGGTCGCTACGAAGGTCGTACTATATCATCCAACACTTCAGGGTCATTCAGGGTCGGCTGAGTTCGTCTGTCACAACATACATTGGGATTCTCGCCGGTGCTACGGAGTTCGTGCACTGTGCTGAGATCCTCTTTGTGTGATCTAAGGGAGGAGATCGGAGCAGTGATGGAGAAGTCCGTGAGCAATGACCAAATAACTGATTTACATTCGATTACGTTGTTGCTTTTCAGTAGCACAAAAAGGGGGGGGGGGGTAAGAGATTTGTGACATCATATTGGGTGTCCAGGGATTTTGTGACGGAATGTCGTGGGGGGATTTAAATCATCGTAACGTGATATTCAGCAGAAAGTTTGGCAGAAAAATAATAAAATACCGAAAAAAAACATAAATAAAAACAAAATAAGCATTGCCGATAACCACTCTAGTCATGTGGAATGGTTTTTGCTTCATGCCCAAGAAAACGGGTGTTTATTCTGTGCATTGAATACCCGGTTATAGATAGTATATTACAGTTGGTGTTCTAACCCAATAGCTAAACTGAAATAAAGTGAACTGACAAACTAGTGAAAACATGCTGAGAACTGGGCGGTATGTTCAGATATGTGAAAGGAAAAGGATGGCAAGCAAGCATTAAGACAGTGCTCAACTTCTACAAATCTTTTATTAAAGGAAAATACATTAGGCGGGCAAATAATATACAACTCAGCCTGGTGTAGTTCCCGTGAGTCTGTGAAGAGACGAAGAAAGAATAGTGCTACTTGTCACGGGATTTCCTCCCCTTGCTCTGCAGTGGTGATCCAACAGTGACCAAACTTCAGAGTATCTAGTGAGGGTTTTCAAAGGTATCTACCTTTAGCTCAAGATTACTCTTGGCAGAGATGTGTATTGAAGAATGGTGCTTCAATTCTAGGGAGCCTCATAGGAATTTAAGAAATCAAGTACTACGGCTGATAGCATCCAGGCCGTGTAAATTTTCTATCTTCCCTTACCTTCTATGAGGGGAAAGAATTTTGCTAGTTTTGATATGCCCCCAACTGATTTAAATCAGTAAAATATTACCTCAGTATCCCTGTTTATGTGTATTTAAAATGACAGAAACATACTCGTGCAGTTCACTCAAAAAATGATTAAATAACTATAAAATGTGTATATATACAGATAACAAATTTAATAATCAATTATAGTTAACATTGGAAAAAAATAAAGGAAAATTTTGCCTAAAGGATTCACCACAGGGGATGGTGTTATGCTCTAAAATGTTTGGTTTAAGAGTTCACTTGGCAGTTTTAAGTGGGTACGTAGCTGCCAGTAAGATTTCGGTTGGCTTCTGCTCCAGCCTAGGTTGGTTATTTACAGGATGTAGACTGGTTCACTCTCGTCACTGGTCAAGTCTGATGGCTGTAACAAGTCCCTCGTAGCATCGTGGAGTAATTACGAAGATGGTTCAGCGTTTTCAAGACCCGTCTGATGTAGGTATCTAGCTTTGACTGAAGGCCAATTATACCACACAATTGTTCCACAGACTAGTACCACCAATTGGTAGTACCGACTATTATCATGAAATAAGAGAGAAATCTACTGACACGTCCCTGTGCACACAAAGATGTATCAAGCAACAAACTGGCCAGACATAAAATATTATCAGGGATAAGACAATTGACTATGACCATCTCTGCTTTGTTAACATATTAATCCGGGCGCTTCCATTCACTGTCTCGTCGGAAATGTGTTAAGCACTCGTAAACAACCTTTCACTCTACAGATCCAGGAGTCAATATGGGTTCAAACGACAGTTAGTGATTACAATAATCAGTAAAGATGATCGATGAAGTCCAGACATGATAAGAATTGAAGGAAGAAAGTGTAAACATGGAATCGAAAATCACAAATACTGTCAGAGGTTGGGATAAAAGAAAGAGAAGAGCACAGAATGAATTAATTGATGGCACAGGAAAATGTAACGAATGAGGTTATTTCGGCACACGCTCAGGCATGTCGTACAAGGTAACTTATATGAGGCTGCCCATGAGGCTGGCAACCTCTTCGTGTAAAACAAATTGCTCTAGAAATCATATATACATATTCGAAGTAGAATTAGAGCAACAACAAAAATATCGCAATTTCACAGAAATATATGTATTTTTGCAGCAAAAATGTGGCATTACTAAAGGCTGCAAATGCTATAGAAAAAGTATCAAACAAGCCTCTCTAGAAACTGGCGACATTAGCTGATCTGCTCAAAAAAAAAAAATTACCTTAAAACATACACGAAATGCAAAAGAGATGTTATAGCTGATGAGATTTTTCAGGCAAATAGGTTATGTACATTCAAGGTATCATCACGCTCCAGTCTACCCAGCTGTAAATGGGTACTTAACTTTGCTCTTGAGTTAGGCAAGGAAAAGGCAGCGAGGACGGGAACTGGTCACCCCACCACTCGATGCTGGACCTAGTATAGCGAAGTCTCTAACACTTCACTCCCCTACGGCAGTATCTGCTATGGAACTACCTTTTACACAGTAAAAGATACTTACTTACTTACTTAGTTGTTCCCCTTCTACCGTGAGGTGTAGAGGTTTGGAAGAGAGAGCGCCAGACTATCTTATCGGCTGTCTTCCTCCTGACCTGGTTCCATTCTAGTCCTCGGTCCTTCAAAGATTGTCTAATGTTGTCCTCCCAGCGGACTCTGGGTCGTCCTGGGGGTCTGGATCCTTGGCTCTTTGTTTCCCATGCTTGTCGTGGTAGCCGATCTTCTCCCATTCTGCAGACATGGCCAAACCATCTTAGTTGGGACTGTTCTACTTGGCATAGTAAAAGATGCACAGTTCTATTAGTTTTAGTCAAGTCCCGTATAAGTATAGAAATGGGTACCTGTTTCTGCTTATGAGTTAAGGAAAGTAACGGCAGCGAGGAACGTAACCGACCACCTCCACCCCACAAGGTTGAGACATAGTGTAGTGAAGTCTATAAATACTCCCCTACCACAGTGTTTTCTGAGTGACTACCTTTGTTATTTGATAAACTCATACAAACCAATGGAAGGCAAAAACAACAAAAATGTCATCGTTGAATTATCCCAAGAATACTGATGATTTTAGGTGCCGCGGTAGCGCAGTGGTTAGTGCACTTGCTTCCTAGCTCGGTGGTCCATGGTTCGATCCCCAGTTGAGGTGGGATTTTTTTGACCGCAAACGGCTCCGGGGTCGACCCAGCCTTATGAACTGGGTACCAGAGCAACTCTGGGAAGGTTAAGGCGGCCGGCGTGATGTTGACTACATCACCCCTAGTATGCCGATGGTCAAGAAAGTATGGACCTAACACCATATTCCCAATATGCCTCAATGGGCGTGTAACGGGATCCTTTACCCTTTACCTTACTGATGATTTTCAAACAACTTTAGGAGTGGTCAGAAACGCTGAGAGACATCATCATCATTTTCCGTTGCGCCCTTACGGTTGACGGAGCCACCACAGTATCTGGTGCACCTAGCAGTCACGTGGTCTTGCAGCCGTGGTTTCTGTAGCGATTTAATTGACATAATGAGGTAGCAAGCCCCCATACACAACGTCATATTAGTCGCCTTATACGACACGCCTGAGTATGCAATAGCCTGTGTTAATTCAGAATGACACTTGAATGGGAGCCGCGCTAATGTAATGGTTACCACACTGCGCTGGTGATCGGGTGATCCAGATTCAAGCCCGGGCGAGCGCATTTGAAGAAGTGTCGTCGACCAGGACTTGGATAATTCGAGCCCCTTGCGAAGACATTTGAAAGAGTGTCGTCGACCAGGGACTGGAATAACCCGAACGGCTCCTGAGCCGACCCAGCTCTAATGGGTACCCTCCGAAGACGGCGAGTATCTGCCCGAATGGCGAGAGGACACCTGTCAGCGTACAGGGAAAATAGGATACTCACGTAAAATCAGTCTCAGATATACTAACCGGAGATTTCGCCTCGAGCGGGCGTACGTTAAAAAAAACAAAAAAAAAAATTAAAAAAAAACAAATAAAAAAACAAAAAACACGTGAATGAGAATATGATGAGATTTTCTGAGTTCTTCTTGACTGGTCATCTCTATTTTGCATTCGGCACCATCTAATTAAATATTGATAGAATTTAAATTATTTTAAAAAAATTACAAGTGAATTAAAAAGCGCATCATAACAAAAGTGAGTGTCCAAACTAACACCCCCCCCCCCCCCCACACACACACACACACAGCCAAAAGAAAAAGAAGAAAATAAAAGAAAAAGAAACACAGAGAAACTAAAGCAAAAATATTGAACATTTAAACAGCGTTAAAAAAGCAAAACAAATTCAAAGCACAAATAAACAATTCAAAATAATAAATCCTAGTATTTAGTTACATGCATGGGAAACAATTCTGTAATGCATCATAATGATTCATTTAGCGCCATGCATTATAATCACCCAACTCACAATCATTTTTCATTGTTCATCTCAACAATTATTGTAATCAATGCTTTCAGCTCGACTGCTCAACCCAAAAAATGGCAGAATGATTGAGAGAAACATTTCAGTGGGTGCCAGTGAAAGGAGAATTATTGTTGTGCCAAATTTGAATTCATCTGCTTACATAAACAAGTAGTGGTAGACGCTTGTTTTCTCTCTCTCTCTCTCTCTCTCTCTCTCTCTCTCTCTCTCTCTCTCTCTCTCTCTCTCTCTCTCTCTCTCTCTCTCTCTCTCTCTCTCTCTCTTTCTACTTTATGAGTTCTGATTACATGCCCCCCTAATCGGATTATCTTTTCTTATAATATCAACTGTAGGTTCTAATGCCGATGTTTGTACTTTTCAATGGGACCCCAAGATGCAGCAATAGTGAATGCAGTCAGCGACCCACAGCTTGACTGCTTGCATCAGGACCAGCGAACCAGAGCTGGTCAAGACCGTACTCCACCTCCACGTGGTGGTCCTGGAAACAGTCTGCAGCAGTGCAGGCTGGCTGAGCGAGTACGGATCGAAATGGGAAGGCAAACCCGGTCCCTAAAAAATGCCGTGCAGAAGTCGGATTTTTCGACCGAAAGGTGCAGATATCACAGCTTAGGCGCAAACAGACACAACGCAACCACCGTCCTTTTCAGGGCGAACGAGGAAGAGGACGAAGAAGAAGTACTTTTCAACATATTTTATGTCATGCTTATAAGTAGTTAATGTTAATATGAGTGTGCTATTTTATTTTACTTTACAAAGTTGAATTCCTTGAAATTGATATGTAAAATGCATGTGAGAATAAATGAATTCAGTATGAAAGGTGAGAGAAAGGAAGGGTAGAATGTCAGACAGGCCTGCGTGCCCAATTCTCAATCCTTTGAAAATAAAGTTCGTTCGTTCGTTCGTTCGTTCGTTCGTTCTCTCTCTCTCTCTCTCGTTTTCTCTCTCTCTCTCTCTCTCTCTCTCGTTCTCTCTCTCTCTCATGAACAAGAAAACAAACAATCAAAGAAGCAAACAAAACAACTGTATCACATTTACTCAGATCAATCAATCAATCAATACCCTTTAACTCCCCGAGAAGCATAGGCCTTCAACAAACACATGCCATGTCTTCCTGTCCTGTGCCATCCGCTCAAGTTCTTTCCATGTTTTCCCCATTATTTTCACCTCTGTTTCCAGTTCTCTTCTCCATGTGTTTTTTGGTCTACCTCTGCCTCTCTTTCCCTGTGGATGTGGTGAAGTGGGATGTTATAAATACTTATAGGGAACTTAGTGTACTGACTGAGATCAGCTGTGAAGGTATCTATATCTATTAAGAGTAGTGTATTATAGATAACCTTACTTGCTACCACATATCTATATATCTCAGTCAGAATTATTCTGGAATAGTGTGTTGCTACGTTATGTGTCTAGGGTATGTGTATGGTGAAGTGTAAGTCACAACAACAGACAGATAAACAATTTAATTTAATCCACTACTCTTGACAACACTGTGACACTCACATACATATAACACTCTACAAAGATATCTTAAAAGAGTCACTGATAAACTTTCGAATAACAATATGTATTCATTACTGGCATGAATGAATATGTGTCCTGATTCAACTACAAGGGAACCAGGAATCACAATCAATTTAAATTACAAGTTATGTACAGAATGTATTTAATATGAATATTGTAGTGACATATATTATTACAAATGTTCTATGTGTGTCAGTTGTGTAGTAGTAAAATGAGGTAATACTGGTTTTGTTTTGTTCAAGCTCTGTTGGTATTTGTCATCATGACTTCAATAGTTTGTCTTTAGGGACCAGTATTTGAGATGTTCAAAGTTCCTGATTTTAAGACAAGTAAATTCCCCTCTGAATAGTATTTTTATAAAGTTATTTCAAGATGAGGGGACATAATGTTGAGCTCAGCTGGCCAACTCTGCTTATCTTGAGTGATGGCGGCAGGAAAGGACTCCTCTGCTCGAATTCTCCTCTGGGCTCAGGAGACACCTCACTGATAGCTAAAAGGACCAAGGAGTATGCTGTCCGACTCTGGATTCAGCAAATCTCTGACCAGATGCTGCTCAGTACCATCAAGACCACTGTCCCACAATTCATACGAATAACACAGATACGTTGATTAGCAATGAATTCTGGCACAAACTGGCACAAATCTCCATCTGCTTATCTTCCAGGCTTTTATTGAGCCAAATATAAGCTGGCTTCAACGCACTGATGCTTTATCAAGTGTATTTAAACAAGTGGTTTCGAACTAACGCTCCCAAGTGTGTATATCAGCGAGACTGGCCAATGAGCCACGTTTCGACAAGTGTTTGAAAAAATGTTATCTTTTCCCGTCTCCCCTAACAACCAAGATAGTATTTATAGCCCGACCAATCGTGGTTAGGCTTTCATTTGTTGCGCTCCAATCAATTTGAAGTTTACATGGTAGGCTATTTCTGTAACGTAAATTTTTTTCAAACACGTTAAAAAAAAATCTTATGAGCAGAAATGATTTTATGCTGTCAGGCACCCCCAATATTTTATTTTGGGTATAATTTATTAATTCCTGGACTATTTGCGTAACGTTTTACATATTATTTGTCAGCAAGCCCTAAGGAACCCAAAAATACTAATTTAAAGGAGCTACGTGGCTGCGTTCAAAATATGCAATTTCTTCTACCTCCTGTTTCGAAGATGTGCTGTCTGGGTACTGTTATGTGTTCAAACGTAAACCCATCTAATGTTGTCTTTTCTAATAAGAGTTTGTTATGATTTATAAACCTAACTCTGGGAAAGGGTAGTGTATTTTATCACTGTCCGTCTGAAAAAGTTAGTGCTTGTAGACTTACACGCGTGATGCCAGCATTTGTATATCGCGCGTCGCGTGTTGCATGCGTTCCTGATTTTCAGCCCTCCCCTCTCGCTATCCTTTTGTCCATCTGTTCGTTCGTTTTGGTAACGTAATATAATTAATGTTAGGATTAATTTAGGTCATTACGCAGTACGTCTCAATGTTTTTCTTAGAAATGCAGCACACGTTTCATTGAAGAAGGCGGGTAATAATACAGTAAGCTTTTATATCAACGTGAAAGCGTTACAATTTGCAGACGAAGCAGAAAACAAGGGGGATTTCGAGTACATTCTCTGTGACAGCACTGTTATTTTACCATTGCTCTTCTCTTTATTAATTTTATTTGTTAGGCTTCATATTTACCTAATAATTTATATATGTGGATTAGAATATTTCATGACACCTCCCCTCTTAAAACAGACATTATATGTCAGTCCTTTATTCTATATACACATATAGAAATTTATTATTATTTCTGGGGTTTACGGTGATTCTCATCACACGGATGGCGGCTTAAAAAATCAGCTCCCAAATTGGTTTTTCCAGATATATACTCAATGCTAAAATTATATGGAGCCAGAAGCAAAGACCATCGGAGTAACCTAGAGTTCTCATGCTTAGCCTGTGCTAAAAACGATAAAGGTTTGTGGTCTGTTTGCAACTTAAATGCCTTCCCATATAGATAAATATTGAATTTCTTTATTGCCCATATTACTGCAAGACATTCTTTTTCGCTAGTTGAGTAGTTGATTTCAGCTTTATTCAACTTTCTGCTAGCATATGCCACTGGGCTTAATTCCCCATCCAATGCATCTGATTTCTGTAGTAGAGTTGCACCTAACCCAATATTACTTGCATCCGTCCTTACTATGAATTCTTGACTTAAGTCAGGTAATTTCAAAATGGGTTTACTTGTGAGCTTTTCCTTCAATTCTTGGTAAGTCATTTCACATTGTGGTGTCCATGTAATGCGATCTGGAAGTCCTTTACGTGTCAATTCCGTTAAAGGTGCACATATGGAATTAAAGTTTTTGATATACTTCTGGTAGAAACCACATAATGAGACAAAGGATCTCACGTCCTTCTTGGTTTGTGGTCTCGGGGCTTTCTGTAGTTTCTCTAAGTTCTTTGGGTCAGGGGTCATGTTTCCCTGATAAACTGTGTGTCCCAAAAATTCCAATTCTTTACATCCAACGCAACATTTGGTTGGTCGGGCTGTTAAATTTGCCTCCCTAAGTCGATCAAACAGCATGTTCAGAGAGTCAATGTGTTCCTCAAATGTTTCTGTTGCTATAAGGATATCATCCATAAAATTTGTTATACAGGGATTATTCAGAGGATCCAATAATTTTCTCATCATTCTAGAGAAGACACTAGGCGCATTCTTCAATCCAAATGGCAATCTATTAAACTCATAGTGTCCTTCTGAGGTACTAAAAGCTAGGTATGGTCTAACCTCAGGCTTTACGGGAATCTGATAGTATCCTTTACTCAGATCCACTTTTGAGAAATATTTAGCTTTATTTAGCCTGGCAAACAGCTGATTTGTATCCGGCAATGGATCCACCTGTCCTTCTGTAATAGCGTTCAGTCTCCTGTAATCTATACAGAGTCTATGTTCTCCAGAGGGCTTCCTTAAGAGTTCGTTAAATGTGTACTGATTTTCACCTGTGCTGCTGTCTCACAGGGGTGTAATGGATATTCAAATGATGAAAGTGGTTCCTTTTTCATCTCCATGGCGATGGACAAGGTCAACAAGTGTGTCTCTTCCTGATGTTCTCTTTCCAAATATTTCTTCAGGAGATTCACATGATAGATTTTTTCTTTCCCCTTCTTATCTATCTTATAATTTGTTCTAGACACCTTCTCTAGAACTGTATATGGACCCTGCCATCCAATTTGTAACTTATTCTGACTCCCAGGCAAAAGAAGCAGTACTTTCTCTCCCACAGCCAAATTCTGTCTTTCGCCTTCCTGTTATAATAGGCAGCATGTTTCTTCCTGGCTTGTTTCAAATTTTCATTGGCAAGTTTCCAGCCAGTTTTCAACCGAGTGGTCAGCTCATTCACATATTGGTATGAAGATGTAATGTTTTCCTCTGCCTTTTCATCAGTCCACGTTCTTAACAAAGCTACATATGGACCTTTAATTGTGTGGACCTATTTGTCCATGCACCGGTATGGTCTCTTCCACTCGAAGCTTTATAGTGATGATTTTTCCTCCCAGAATTATCATTCACAAAACGACCGCTACCAATTTTTCTTTTGGGGCTTGCTCCCCTCTTAAAATTCTTGATGAGAGATTTCCTCTCTACATCCTCTTCCTCCAGTTTGTTTAAGTCCGATTGAGGGATTGTCGGCTTATCCTGGGGTAAGACATCTTTTTGCACTCTCCGCATAGTGGCCATTGTAAAACAGTTAAGTGAAGCTTGTCCGTGAAAAGGGGCTTCCCATTCCATTTGGTCCACTTTATCAAATCTATTTTTCTTTTTATTATCAGGCCTAATTTTGCCCCGTGGCGTGTCCAGGTCCTGATCCATGTTCCCACTTGTGGGTGTTCCCTCATGTGCTATGCTACACCTTTCTACAAAATTCTCAATGTCCCATCTTGCTTTGGGCCAATAATAATTGTGAGCCACCTTTTGAATGATGGTACCTATTTTCTCATGGTCCCCATCTGGTTTCACATGTAGGCTCCTTATTAAGTCTGTCCCTATATCTTTTTGGAAGAACCAGCTGTCCGTGACCATTGGATCTAGCTCCAGTCTTCCTATACATCAACTTGTTTTTCATGTAAAAATCTCCCTTGCCTGGAGTTGTATGACAAGTTGACAATTTTCTGAAACAAGGCTTGAGTGTTTTATCCCCAGCCTGTGCCTTCCTCATCTCTTCTGGAGTGGTATCTAAACATAATATCCTCCTCCTGTCTTGAGGTCGACCTGACCTGAAGGGTTGCCATATACACAGGTTTCCTTCTGCAACGGTCAGTGTCATGATTGTCCATCTGACAATTCTTACACCACCTTTTTCCTTGGTTGAAAGATTTTCTTTCATCATATTTCCTTTCATCGAATTGTGGGAATTTATTTTTATTTTCATACCGTGGCCTATCAAATTGGTGCTTACCTTTATTTTGATCCCTAGGATCAAATTTATTAAAGTTCTGTGGTGCCCTAAAGTTATCCACTGTTTCTTTTTATTACCTGTTACCTCTGCTTGAGCTGCTTGATACCTTTCAGCAACATTTAGCAACTCACCCAGCCTCTCTGCACCTTGTTCCATGAGAAACTTTCTCAGGTCTGGAGCCATGGACTCTCTTAGTTGCTCTATAAGGACCATTTCCTTAAGATCTTGGGTTTTCCCCAGAGAAGTCCATTTCTCCAAGTATGTCTCTATTCGTGCAGAGAACTGGTGATAGGTTTCACCTGACAGTAGTTTAGCATTCCTAAATTTTTTCCTATAAAATTCTGCATTCTTTTCATACCTTAACAAAAGAGCCTGCTTTAGCATGTCATAATTTTCCTGATCACCTCTGCTCATTTTTGCAAAAACTTCATAAGCTGCCCCACGAAGTCCCTGAGATAACTTTAAGCTCCACCTTTCTCTCTCTAACCCATACGTGGTAGCTAATAGTTCATACCTATTTATATAGCTCTCAATATCATCGTCTTTCTCAACAAAATGATCTAAATGAAAGTTCATAGCTGAGGTTGAGGCTCCTTGAGTAACCGTAGCATCAGAGGCAAAGGGACTGGCACCATTTTCAGGAGCATGGCCTTGAAACTCAAACTCCCTTAGTCGTAACTCATGTTCCCTTTGTATTCTCTTCTCTTTCTGCAGCTAATTTCTTCTCTTCTCTTTCTGCAGCTTGTCTTCTTTCCTCGGCTTCCAATGCTTTAGCCTCTTTGTCAGCCTCAATCTGCAACCTCTTAGTCTCAGCCTCAGCCTCAAATTGTAACTTCTTAATTTCCCTTCAGCCTCTAACTTTCTTTCGGCTTCAAACCTTCTTTCTTCGCGTTCAATAAATTTGTCACATTCCGTAGTGACATAGGCAACCATAACTTGCCCATCTAATCCTAACTCTTTTGCAGTCTGAACAGCAGCAGATCGAAATTTGGCCAGGTCCGCCATTGTCTATTAGGTAAATTTATACAATGTCTACCCAACAATTCAATTTCTAACTATATATCTAATGGACAACACAGGCACCGTGAGCTCAACCTTATTTAATTCCACCCAAGGATACCTTTTAATTTTTATATTCCCTGAAGTGAATTACCCCCAATATTTTTAATAGTTAAAGATTCAAAATCCCAAGAGCGAGACCCCAATATATGTGGTGAAGTGGGATGTTATAAATACTTATAGGGAACTTAGTGTACTGACTGAGATCAGCTGTGAAGGTATCTATATCTATTAAGAGTAGTGTATTATAGATAACCTTACTTGCTACCACATATCTATATATCTCAGTCAGAATTATTCTGGAATAGTGTGATGCTACGTTATGTGTCTAGGGTATGTGTATGATGAAGTGTAAGTCACAACAACAGACAGATAAACAATTTAATTTAATCCACTACTCTTGACAACACTGTGACACTCACATACATATAACACTCTACAAAGATATCTTAAAAGAGTCACTGATAAACTTTCGAATAACAATATGTATTCATTACTGGCATGAATGAATATGTGTCCTGATTCAACTACAAGGGAACCAGGAATCACAATCAATTTAAATTACAAGTTATGTACAGAATGTATTTAATATGAATATTGTAGTGACATATATTATTACAAATGTTCTATGTGTGTCAGTTGTGTAGTAGTAAAATGAGGTAATACTGGTTTTGTTTTGTTCAAGCTCTGTTGGTATTTGTCATCATGACTTCAATAGTTTGTCTTTAGGGACCAGTATTTGAGATGTTCAAAGTTCCTGATTTTAAGACAAGTAAATTCCCCTCTGAATAGTATTTTTATAAAGTTATTTCAAGATGAGGGGACATAATGTTGAGCTCAGCTGGCCAACTCTGCTTATCTTGAGTGATGGCGGCAGGAAAGGACTCCTCTGCTCGAATTCTCCTCTGGGCTCAGGAGACACCTCACTGATAGCTAAAAGGACCAAGGAGTATGCTGTCCGACTCTGGATTCAGCAAATCTCTGACCAGATGCTGCTCAGTACCATCAAGACCACTGTCCCACAATTCATACGAATAACACAGATACGTTGATTAGCAATGAATTCTGGCACAAACTGGCACAAATTTCCATCTGCTTATCTTCCAGGCTTTTATTGAGCCAAATATAAGCTGGCTTCAACGCACTGATGCTTTATCAAGTGTATTTAAACAAGTGGTTTCGAACTAACGCTCCCAAGTGTGTATATCAGCGAGACTGGCCAATGAGCCACGTTTCGACAAGTGTTTGAAAAAATGTTATCTTTTCCCGTCTCCCCTAACAACCAAGATAGTATTTATAGCCCGACCAATCGTGGTTAGGCTTTCATTTGTTGCGCTCCAATCAATTTGAAGTTTACATGGTAGGCTATTTCTGTAACGTAATTTTTTTTTCAAACACGTTAAAAAAAAATCTTATGAGCAGAAATGATTTTATGCTGTCAGGCACCCCCAATATTTTATTTTGGGTATAATTTATTAATTCCTGGACTATTTGCGTAACGTTTTACATATTATTTGTCAGCAAGCCCTAAGGAACCCAAAAATACTAATTTAAAGGAGCTACGTGGCTGCGTTCAAAATATGCAATTTCTTCTACCTCCTGTTTCGAAGATGTGCTGTCTGGGTACTGTTACAAAGACTGCCTTCATTTACTCAGATGGCACAGAGTAATGTCCCGTGGATCTATGAAAAGACCAAAAAAAAAAAAAGAGAACAGGACTACAACACACTCAGGTATGCCCGAACACTACAACACACTCAGGTATGCCCGAACACTACAACACACTCAGGTATGCCCGAACAAGGTAATTATTATAAGGTCGTGCATGGAGTTGGCACCATCATCGTGTAAAACAAATTGCCCCAGATACCTTCGCTTGTAAATGATTGGTGCTTATAAATATAATGCTATATCTCATCAACTTACCGGTTACGTGAAGAGGGGAGAACATACTGCATGGGCAACAGCTTCTACTTCTTCTTTGATCTATAGCCGCCGACAATCAAAGCAGTCAATGGCCATCACGCCTGGTGGCACCTTGTAGGGCAGCAACAAACTGGTTCCACTTTGTTCGGTCGGCGGCCATCCTTCGTACAGTGCCCCAACTCTGGTTCATTCTTTGCATCTCGGCTTCCACAGTTCTCTGCCCGGTTGGTTTTGGTCGACCTCTCTATCGCTTTCCTTCGGGGGTCCATAGCATAGCTGTTCTGGTAATGGTATCAGGGTCCCTTCTGAGGACGTGGCCAACCCAACTCCAGCGTCTGCCAGATATGATCGTGTGCATGTCTTCCTGGTTACTCCGAATAAGCAGTTCTTGGTTGCTGATGGTATTCGGCCAAAAGATTCGGAGAACTTTCCTTAGGCAGATTGTGTGGAAGGAGGACAGTTTCGACATTTCCTTCTCTGTTACTCTCCAGCATTCCGCACCATAGAGAAGCACAGAAAGTACACAGCTCTCATATGATCTTAATTTGGTGTTTGTGCTGTACTGGGAAGACTCCCAGATGTTGTTGAGACTAGCAAATGCTGTTCTCGCCTTATTCATTCTGTTGTTAATGTCCTTGCTTGTTCCGCCGTCAGGTGTTACTATGCATCCTTGTCCATATTTTTTGTGGTTTAAATTTTTTACAGGATGGGGTAACCAGCCCCATGCCCAACCCTCCTTAGTCGCTTTCTACGACATGCATGGCAGGGAACAGTGTTACTATTCTTTGCTCCCCTTTCGGGCCCCGGTAACACATCCTAGGTAAGTAAATATGTCTGTCTGTTCTAACTTCTGGTTCCTTATTGTTATTGGCTCAGGATTGCCCACATTGAGTGTCGTGACCTCTGTCTTCTTCAGATTGATGTTCAGGCCCACCTGCTGGCTATACTTATTCAGTCTATCGGTTTTTTCTTGGACGTGTTGATGTGAAGGGAAACAGCGTGATCTCCATATAACTGTGGCCAAGATCGCGACCTGGTGATGGGGCGGACAAGATGCGCTCACATCAAGCAGAATAGAAAAGAACACGCCGAAAAGAACGCCAGGAAAAAAGATAACAAACAGCTGAGAACTATCGCCTCACGGGCGCTTTCCTAAAGTCAGTCATGACTGAAGGGGCTACTATTACTATCACAATAACATTATAGCTCAGGTTGAGATTTGACCTGTTCAACATTCGACTTCACAGCGGGAAGCATTTGTTTGCTGTCTATTGTAACGTCCGTTTATTGGTCATTTCATTGTTTTTTTTAAATATATTTCCGGAGCAAAAAAAAAATAATTAAAAAATAAAACCTATTAGTCAAATGGCAGTTATTGCTACTTGTTTTGACATCTGTTTGATGAATGTCCAGTAGATACAAGCGAGGATATACAAATTTGGTTTGGTTTGGTTTGGTTTTAAAGACCATCTTCATTGCACACGGACAACTCCATATGTACTCCGATCTCCTCCCTCATATCACACAATGAGGATCTCAGCACAGTGCACGCGAACTCCGTAGCACCGGCGAGGATCCCAATGTGTATTTACAGGAATCACACATTCTACAAATATTTTTTGTGGTGAGTAGGTTACCTTATCTGTAAATATTGCCAGGATAGCGGCAGCATGACCTACTCTTTAAAATTTTTAACTGTTGAAGGGATTTTTAACGTGCGCAACTTACAACTTAATATTTTTTCGCCTTTATGTCCGAGAAGGCAAGATACCGCAGGAGATCGGGGGATGTATGATATCATTAGGAACTACTGGTTGTAACAAAGACTTTTCCGTTTTACTGGCTGTCCATGATTTCTCAATGACAAAATTGGAAGTCAGTGCAGTAGTGTTACAACGTTGTATAAGGGGAATTTTCACCCACACCCACATGTTGCTTCGTTGAGGAGAGATCCAATCAGGAGCAGTCATCTTAGCATTTTCATGCCAAATCAACCATCATCAAGGCGTATGATATTGGTAGAGGTTTACCCCCACTCTCTCATACAGAACATTACTAAGTAATAAGTAAGTACAATCGGAGAGAATTTAAGTCCAGAAAAAAAAGCTTGGACGATTTCGTCACAGTTGAAGATTCTGATTTTTGTGTTGGACTTGATTTCTTTTGATTTTCATATTTTTGTCCAATGCAATGAAAACTTCTCTTGGTTTTTGTACTTGTAGTTTGATATCATTGTTTGTACCTCCAACGTTGTGTACTTTTCTGTCAAGTAAAAAAAAATATATATATATATATATATTTTAAACACACGCTTTTAATGCACTAAAAACCCTTAAGCGCTTATCATATATTTTATCCATAAGTGTCTAATGAAGTATAAAGTAGAAGTTAATTTCATGCAAAATCAGCGCCCCACGCTTTTTGTCTATTTTATGTTATTATTTTTGACTGCAAGCTATAAACTCCTTGAAAAATTATTTTTGGGTTTTTAGTGCATTAAAAGCGTGTGTTTAATATATTTTTGTAACATAATTTTTATTTTCTTCTTTTTAGTGTTAGACAAATTATGACATACTAAAACATATACCACAACGGGCTGATCACCCGTTTGCCAGTCACTTCGATTACGGAAACAACAGCAAATGGGTTGATTTGCCGTTGCCCTAAAGACGCCACTAGGCGTGATGGGAAACAATGGCAAAGAAAACCTATCTGCTGTTGCCCTAAGACGCCACTAGGCGTAATGGCCACTGACTGCTTTGACGGTCGGTGGCTAAGGACGGAAGAAGAAGAAAACATATACAATATTTTTACTTTTTGACTCCATTAAGAATCAACTTGATGACGTTGTACACAAAATTGTGTGCAAGATCAAATATCTTGGTGACGTTGCATACAAAATAGTGAACTCCGTAAGGAACGAAAAGAAAAAAATATAATGAAAGTTGAGCTCCTTTTACATTTTTTAATTATTATTTTTAATGTTATTCATTTTATTATTTTTACGACTGATTATTGTATTGTTATCGGGAATACACAACTATGCCAAGTTTCAGAGCTATTGCTCATCTGGAAGTGTTTGAAAAATCGGTTGCAAGATTTGAAGGTGACATACAAGACAAAAAAGAAAAGCGTATAAAAAGGGCAGTATCCCAAGGATGAAAGTAACAGAGGTAGAATTAAAAAAAAAAACAAAAAAAAAAACACACACACAGAGAAGAGAGCTAGAGACAGAAATGAAAATTATGAGGCAGACAATGGAAAACCCTTGAGCCAATGCCACGTGACAGGGGGATTTGAAGGCCTTTGGGGAGCTGAAGTGTGACGGATGAAGAAAAACACGGGTGTATGCATATATAAGCACACATACAGAGAGAAAATGGGCATATGAACACACATATTGAAAAACATAAACCACGAATGAAAACAAGAAAAAAACTGCTAAGAACAAGGAAGTAAGGAAGACCTCACCGTTGACATGGAGCATCACCTCTCTAATCTGTACTGGGTCAGTATTTATCTGACACTGGTAAATGCCGGCGTCCGATGTCTTGACGTTATGCAGGTGTAGATTCCACTCTTTCACATATGGCCTCTCCAGGCTAACGCGATCATCAAAAATGATCCGACGATCGTCCAAGGTCAAGGTCTTGCCGCGAGGGCTCTGCCACACAACCTGGAAGCAAGAAAATATCAACGTTTATAACTAATTAATAAGTAGTTCAGCTGCATGCAGTTAAAAAAAAAAAAAAAAAAAACTATACGTCATGCATCGTAGATAGATGTATCGACCAGCAATATGTTACCATAAGCAATCTCAATTTTTGTTTTATTTGTTTTAAAATAGTAGTTTTGATTCGTTTTGATGAGGCGCTCTCCGGTCAACATAAACACGAGGACTGAATTTCACATTTTTAGGGCGGATGTTCAAATATAAAAGACCTAGTGATCTGGTGTATATACTTGTCACCACTATTACAAATCTCAAGCGATTTTCAGTAGTGGTAGGGTAATTAAAAGTCACATAATTAATTTGCTTCGTTTTGATGAGGCGCGCTCGGTCAACATAAACAATTTTATGTGTCCCAATAAGTTTAATGGTAACAACAATACTGCAGATAAAATAAATTCCGTCCTCACTGAAAACATTTCACATCTCCTGATACTGAAGCTGATTTAATAAGCATGTTGCTAAATGTGGTGGTGTAACACCATTTGTAAGTCTTGGTTACGCCTTGGACATCATACAGCTACCGAGAACCAAGTCAAGAACAGAGACGACACCAAATATTCACAGCATAAACTACCTTGTAGTCTCTTCATTAAGTACCCAAACGATCGGTGATTTTTGAAAATATATGGAAGTCTGTATGAAGAAACCTGTGGATAGCATTACAAAGTAGTGCATGTTCTGAAATCCCCAGTGTAAGAGAGGCAGAGAAACAAGAAACACAAGGAGAAGAGAATTGGAGACGGAAGTGAAAATAATGAGGAATGCGTGGAAAGAGCTTGAGCTGATGGCATGTGGTAGGAGGACTTGGCATGTGTTTGTTAAAGGTATAGGCTCCTTAGGGAGTTAAAGGGTATTGATTGATTGATTGATTGTATAAGCATGTTGTCGTGAAATATTCTAATCCACATATATAAATTAAAACGTAAATGAAAAGCCGTATTGTAACGCTTTCACGTTGATAGTAAAAGCCTACTGTATCACTACACGCTTTCTTCAATGAAACGTGTACTGCCTTTCTAAGAAAAACCTTGAGATACGCAGCTGACCTAGATTTAATATTTCATTCATTCCATACACGGCGTAACTAAAAGACAGATAAAGCAGGAGAGAGAGAGGGACGACTGGAAGCAAGGACGCATGCAACACTACACGCGTCGCGCGATTAATAGTAACGCCAATCCCACGTGTAAGGCCTGCACTAACTTTTTTTCAAATAAACAGTGTCAGAAAAACACTACAACTACTACAAGAATCAGGTTTTAAAACATGAAAAAATGCTTATTAGGAAACCTGAAATTCTACTGATTTACATCTAAGCTCCTGAAAGTACAGAAGACACCCTATGACATAGAAGTGAACGCGTGGTAAAAAACAAATATACGACTATCTTTGGAAAACACATATTTTGAACGCCACCATGTAGCTCGCTTTAACTTATAGCCTTTAGTTTAATAAAATCTTTTTAATGAAAATTGAATGTGAATTGATGATTTATGTCTATATATATGTGTGTAGTTCAGTGGCCAACTTGAGAAAAGCCTAAATATTGCTCCAACCTGAATAGGAGGTGTCGGAAAAAAGTAAAACTGCATGGGATTGCCAAACAGTACACTGACACCTATCTTATGGACTAGGAAGAAATAATGCTGGAATGGCAGAGGCGTAGTAACCATTAGGAAGGAGTATACTGGTGTAATTTGTTTCAGATGAAGCTAGCAGTGGCCTACAACACTGAACACAAGTGTTTGTTATGTATTGTGCTCATTGTGGAAATGGATTATGACTTAGTTTTGAAATAGGAGGTACAACCTTCTTGTTTCAGGGACGGTGGTCAAAAGTCATTGAGGCAGCATTTGGCCTGAGTTACTGAATCCTGAGGCTGACAGCATACTACTGGGTCCAGATAGCGACCAGTGAGGTGGCTCCAGAACTCATTGAAGTAATCGAGCAGAGGAGTCTTTTACTGCAGTCATCACGAAAGTTAAGAAAGTGTGGCCATGGAGCTCAACATTATGTGCCCCCCCCCCCCTCTAAAATTGACAGTAAATAAAGAGGGAATATAAACTGTTTAAATTGACAGGAACTGTGAACTATTCCCAATGATAAGACACTTGAAGTCATGATGACAAACAACACTCTAGCTTGAAAAACAAAACCAGTATTAACTCATATTACTACTTCACAACTTACACACATAAGATAAGAATAATAAAATATGTCAATAACAAGAGTAAATTGATAAACTGTGTACATACTACTTGTAAGAATATTGATTGTGATTCCTGGTTCACTGTGTAGTTGAATCAGGATATCTCTATGTAAAGAAATTAATACATATATATATATATATATATTTGACTTTTCAAACTGACTCTTTTAAGATAGTCTTATAGAGTGTTACATGTGTGTGAGTGTCACAGTGTTGTAAAGTGCTGTGAAATAAATTAACTTGTTTATCTGTCTGTTGTTGTTGTGACTTACACTTCATCATTTACATAACCCTAGACATTCAACGTAGTCATCACAATATTCCAGAATAGGTCTGACTGAGAGATATATATATATGTGGTAGCAAGTAAGGTTATCTGTAATACTCCACATTATTAGATACAGATACCTTCACAGCTGATCTCAGTCAGTACACTAGTCCCCTATAAATATTTATATCATCCCACTTTACCACACATGTGTTAGTGCATGGTTATTTGTATTTTTATTGTTTTCTTCATTCATTTGCCATTCACTAAATCTTTGGTTCTTGTCTTAATGACACACATTTTCTATTATTTTCTATTGTACAAATATGAATCGCTTTGATGCGTTTTCCCTCGTAGATATCGTCAGATATTAAGTTGATGGACAATAAGGTCAATATTTGACACAGCCGATTGCTAAAAAATTGGAATGACACCACTGCCGTACATTAATGTTACGTAGTCTAAGGGACTGCACCTAATAGTGGCCGATATTATAGGTTTCACAGAACTCGTGCTGTCAAGGTGTGCACTAAGGCGAATCATTATTTTTTGGTTTTTATATGTATTTTAACTTAATACTCGCTTTCTGTCAATTCTATTTTCGTTCGTTTGTTCCTGTTGAAGGGCTTTTGGGAGTAATGTAGGTGATTTTTGTGTGTCCTTGGTCCTACTAAGATGTAGGCAATTTTGTTTATCCTTTGTATTAGTAAGAGGGAGGCAATTTGGTTTATCCTTTGTATTAATAAGACGTACGTAATTTTGTTTATCCTTTGTATTAGTATGAAGGATGCAATTTTGTTTATCCTTTGTATTAGTAAGATAGAAGCAATTTTGTTTATCCTTTGTCCTAGTCAGACGTAGGCAATTTGGTTTATCCTTTGTATCAGAATGACGTAGGCAATTTTATTTATCCTTTGTATTAGTAAGACGCAGACAATTTTGTTTATCCTTTGTATTAGTAAAACGTAGGCAATTTAGTTTATCCTTTGTATTAGTAAGACGAAGGCAATTTTATTTATCCTTTGTATTAGTAAGACGCAGACAATTTTGTTTATACTTTGTATTAGTAAAACGTAGGAAATTTATTTATCTTTTGAATTAGTAAGACGTAGGCAATTTTGTTTATCCTTTGTCCTACTACGACGCCATTGCCTATTTTCGTTTACTCGAAAGTACTAGAAAGTAATGTATGACAATCACATTGAATGCGGCGGCTCTGATACCTCACGTTTAAAACAAACAGAAATGTAAAACCAGAAAAATAAATCTTCCGATAGATTTTGGCTCTCCACCAGCAAAAAAGATTACGATTTGCTGAAGGCCCAGATGATGAAGATTAGCATTTTTTAAAAGCAATAAAGTATTTAATTACAGAACCATTAGCCTTATTAGTCATCCAAGTAAAGTGATGTTAAGGATACTTTTGAACAGAATAAAACAGAAATCAGAAGAAATCTTGTCCGAGGAACAGGCTGGCTTTAGACCAAAAAGAAGTACCCCAGAACAAATCTTAAATATTAGATTACTGATCGAAAAACATCTCCAGCATCAACGCGATTTATACCATAACTTCATCGATTTAACAAAAGCCTTCGATCGAGTCTGGCATGAAGGCTAATGACACATAATGAGAAAATTCAATTTTGATATCAACATCATAGATATCATTGAAGCACTATACCAGGACGCAAGCAGTGCTGTTTTTGCAAGCAATGACATATGAGAATTTTTCAAAACAACTGTAGGAGTTCGTCAGGGATGTATCCTGTCCCCAGTGCTCTTTAATATATATCTAGAACATATTATGCAGGAGGCTCTCTACGATTATAAAACAACCATATCGATTGGAGGCCGACCTCTTTGCAATCTACGTTTTGCTGATGATATCGATCTTATAGCTGGAACAGAATCAGAACTTCAAGACCTTACCTCTAGACTGGAGAAAGTAACAAGAACGTATGGGATGGAAATTAATATAGAAAAAAGCAAGATATTGGTGAATAGCCATAAGAAACATGTTCCGACCAACATTACGTTAAATGGGCAAACGTTAGAAGAAGTTAACACCTTTAAATATCTGGGGTCCACTATATGTAGTGATGGAAGATCAAGTAAAGAAATCAAGACAAGAGATGGCCTCAGCTGCCATGACAAGGCTGAATGTGATCTGGAAAAGTAACATGAGTTTTCCTGCGAAGATCAAATTATACAAATCACTTGTATTATCTATTCTCTTGTATGGGTGTGAGGGCTGGACACTCACTGCAGATACGGAGCGAAGGATTCAGGCTTTCGAGTATAAATGTTATAGAAGAATTTTGCGCAATTGCTATAAAGAGCACAAAACAAATGTCTATGTTAGAGAACAAATGTCTATGTTAGAGAGAAAATAAACACGTAGGCAAGCCACCAAGAACCACTTTTGTCAGTAGTGAAACGTCGAAAGCTTGCCTGGTTTGAGCATGTAACTCGTCATGACTCCCTTTCGAAAACGATCCTCCAGGGAACAGTCGAAGGTAAACGGAGAAGAGGAAAGCAAAGAAAATCCGGGGCTGATAACATCAAAGAATGGGCAGGGCACGGTTTTTCCACACTTGTACGCATTGGTGAGGATAGAGAGCAGTGGAGGACCCTGTCTGCTGATGCTTCCACCATGGCACCCCTACGACCCATGACGGGTTACGGGTTGAGATGAAATGATTTAATTTTACAGTACATTGTTCTTTTTAGACTTAACGCTATTGCGTACTTAATAGACACAGTGCAAACATGATTTTAGGCTTTTTTATGCACTAGGAAGCAACCAAAAAAAAAAAAAAAATGGGTGTGACCCGCTTTATTGCGCTATTCGCTTTATTGCGGTGGTCTGGAACAGAACCCGCAATATCTCCGAGGTATGCCTGTACACCTTATGCTAAGGCATGGCTGGACACAAAATGACTGCTACATCCTTATATCCGGGAATAAAAAGTGAAGACTAAGAAGTGGGGTTTAAAAAACTCAACTAAATGAGATCTAGGACCAAAAATCTAGGAGATGCAAACAAATTAACAAAGGAGAACTAACAAACATAACTGAAGAAATATGTGCGTGGCGATCTGAGCGTGATCTATAGAGCTCTATACAACTTGACAGAAGAGGTCTACGCCACTTAATGAGATCTCTGCCACTTTCCGAGATGTAAACAAATTAACTGACGTAATCTCTACAACCTAACAGGGATGTCTATAAAACTGAGATGTGAAAAGGAACTCAAATAGGATATTCACACAACCTGACTGCGAAAATTAAACACATTTCACTGTTTTGATCAAACAATCTATCAGTAGATATTTATACTACTGTTAGATTATGTATTATGATGGGCGCAACGATGAACAGATGGACCAATCGAAGAGTGAGGCACGGTTTTATAGAAGCTCCTTGTTATCATCGATGCTGTACGCCCCCTGGGATAGCATCCTGCATGATTTGTTAACATGTTTTTCACACAGGGCAAGTCCCAACACTATATCCTCATCACACCATACCCCTGGCGACGACACCTATCGTCTTCTGCATATCATTAACATTTATGTCTGTCTCAAAGGGACTCTGTCCTTTTTAGGACATGCCAAAAATGACAAAAATACGAGAGATTCCATTTTCTAGGGACCACAGTTGATATAATCACTTTTCTCGCCTCTCTACAGCTACTTACGAGGACAACGATCAGCTAACGCTGGGGGACGGTAACGATTGATTGAATTTACACTACTTTATCTAAATAGTGGTCGGAAAAAAGATGGCGCACGTTGGTGTAAGTTCAGTAATGCCAGGACTTTATACCAGAAATAAGTAGGACATCACAGGAATAAAGGCCAGCCAGAAGCGTCTCACTGACGCACGACTTTAAGAAATGTTAATAAAACTATGAAAATCTGATATGCATTATAATCCCACCGGAACGGCAAAGATAAATAAAACATTATATCACAAAAACAAAAGCAAACATTAAAAAAATAAGGCTGCTTCCTGAACTTTACAGAATAGCCCCCTAAGCCAAGCCAGTAGTTGTACTGTAGCAGGCTTCCCGAGAAAGATAAGGAGTTTGCAGGAGTGACATAAATAAACCTCCTGCCAATAATAAATACATATCAGGATAGACACAGTCGGGCTTCTGAACATCACAACAATGTGAACATTAACTACAATGTAAAGGAACATCGTAGAGAGGAATATTGTAATACAGTACATGCAGCATACACAATAAAGAAAAATATCACACAAAATCAAAAGTGTCCTGATATAACCAATAGTCCTATGCATATGATAAATGGTTGAAAGGGACGTGCTGCGAAGAAAAGTAGCAGACACTTACAAAAATGAAATTAGGTATGTCCTGGGAATGAGGACCATCAGCAGCAAACAGGCGTCGGTGAAAGACCCTGCAGAATTCTTATGTGACATGGGCAGTCAGCGTTCCTGAATTAACATATCCTAACGTTGTTTTTCATCCTACATCTTCCCAGTGTTAACAATACGGATACAAATGATTGAAAAAGTATGACAAGATCACCAATATAGAACTGATGACGCGCATCAGACGAGTGCCAGTGGAACAAGTAATAAGAAGAACGAACGCTGACACAAACTGTGGAAACCTGTTGATAGTATTACAAGACAGTCCTTATTCTGGAATCCTCAAGGTAAGGGAGGTACAGGGAGACAGAAGAACACACGGAGAAGAGAACTGGGGACAGACATGAAAGGCAAAGGACTACAATGGCACGCCATTTCACATCACAGTCTATTTCCGATAATTAAACATTGTGATGTGAGAATGCTTGTCAAACACTGAATCTGTCGCCACGCTCGATACATACAGTCATGCGTTAATTTGAAGTCTAGACCGTAACAATTATGGCCTGCCTGTTTGATATTTTTTTTATCTTCACGAGCATCAGAGGTTTTTTTCAGCATCGTCGTCATCATCATCATCATAAACATCATCATTATGATTGTCATCTTCATAATTCCCATTTTCGCTCACTCCTTATGGAGCATGGAGCAACCACTGCAGCGGGTCCCCTTGCAGAAGTGGTTTATGTAGCAATTTTTGTTACACGCTCATTGAGGCATATTGGGAATATGTGTTAGGCCCGTATTTTCTTGACCATCGGCACACTAAGGGTGATGTGGTCAAAACCACGCCGGCCGCCTTAACCTTCCCAGAGTTGTTCTGGTACCCAATATAGAGCTGTTTGCGGTCTTAAAAAAATCCCTCCTCAACTGGGGATCGAACCATGGACTACCGAGCTAGGAAGCCAGTGCACTAACCACTGCGCTACCGCGACTCCATGTAGCAATATGCTTAACACAATGAGATTGTTAGCCCTACGCTCAACTGCAAATTAGTTGCACCTTACGACATGCGTGAGGAATCTGTAGTTCTATTCTTTATTTGTCTCCCCACCCAGAGACCCCCCCGGGAACTGCACTTTTTATACATGATCGTTACGAAACTACAATATACTGTCTTTAGGTTCACCGGCTTCATATGTGCACGCGTATGTGTTCTATGAGCGTTTGACTGGCAGAATGGTTATAGCGCTGGCCTCTCGCGACAAATGTGCCGGGTTAGAAAAACAGGGGCGTCACGCTCCAGTCTACCCTGCTGTACCTGACTCTGCTCTTGAGTTAGGGAAGGCAAAAGCAGCGACACCGAAAACTGGTCACCCACTTCTCGATGTTGGACCTAGCGCAAGTGAAGTCTCTAACACTTCACTCTTTTAAGGCAGTATCTGCTTTTGGCCTACCTTTACCTTTATATTTTTTTTAAAAATCGGTTCAATATCTAATGTGCATTTTATATGTTCAATAATCTCCATGTGTGATATAGTAGATTAATTAACTATTAATATCAATAATCATCTAACACAGCAAATTCAAAACAATTAATTCTAATATAAATTGACACCTTCGATAGAAAGCAATTGCAAAGGACAATAGCAATTTGAATATAACACGGTACCGAAGACGCAGCAAGAGAGATGAATACAGTCAGCGACTCACAGCTTGACTGCTTGCTCCAGGGTCAGCGAACCAGAGTTGACCAAGACCCTACTCCACCTCCAAGTGGTGGTCCTGGAAACAGGCTGCACCACTGCAGTCTTTGGCCGAGAGAGTAGGGATCGAAGAGGGAAGACAAACCCGGTCCCCCAAAAAAATGCCGTGCGCAAGTCGGATGTGTCGGGCCAAAAGGCGCAAATATCGCAGCTTCTCTGTAAACAGCGACACAACACCACCAACGTCCTTTTCAGGACGAACGAGGAAGACGAAGAAGAATATAACACAAAACGGAAAATAAAATGACATGAAATACCATAATTATAACCGACAATTAGGTTGAACAGGGTAGAACAAGATGCTGGACTAGCGGAGACAATGAAGTTTAACTGATACAAGCCCGCTCTCCTCCCATCAACTTTACAAAAAACAAAACAAAAAAACAGAAATCTAACACAGCGGTGGCGCACAGAGTAAGCGAGTACATGCCCACACTTAGAAAAAAAAAAAAAAAACCAGGATTGGGAAATCAGATGTGAAAAACAGAGCCCCGTAACCAAGCTAAGGAAGTAAACTGTTGTGAA
>JAMPIV010013194.1:95000-118687 GCA_024509875.1 Oreohelix idahoensis
TGATATACACAAGGTATGTGTGATGCACCGCACACAACCCGTTAGGGCTTACCCAGATTTAACTGGGTACCAGAGCAACTCTGGGAAGGTTAAGGCGGCCGCCGTGATGCTGACCACAGAATTTTGTGTACTTAAGTGTTGTGTAACTTGTACTTTGTACAAGGAGAGTAAAGGCGTCTGAAAGTTAAATAGGGTCGTAAAAGATAGGCTGGATTAGAGCAATTACTCAATCCAAGACTGCTTTTTCTCTCTACACCATCACCCATCTCGTGAAACAGAAACTACTTCTTACACCTTCCTTTCACATAGCTGTCACCATCACCTCTTTAAAAAAAGGGACCATAATTACCTCAGTTCTATCTTCTCAAATTTACGACATAAATGTCGGCTTGTCGCGGGACAGAACTCAAAATCTGAGCAAGCACCATCTAAATGGGTTGGCTCGTTTCCGGGATTTTGAGCTAGATCTTATCTAGATAAAGTGTGTTGTGAGCTGTCTTGTGAATAAGGAATATTAAATAATTTTCCCCTAGACAACTCTTTTATGTTACTGGGTGTTTAACCACACACACATATAGGATTTGTTTTTCCTCAGCTGATATATTGATCAATCACCCACTTTTTCAGCTTCCGTACAATTTAGTAATTTTGCTAGCGCTTCCAGTGTGGTGTTATTTGACGACATCTGTGAGCAATCAGAAGAGTTTGTTTTATCTCAAAAGCAAAAGTACGAAGCTATGTGATTGTGGGCTCTCAACCGCTGTGTGCCCTCGGGCACTACCCAACTGAGCCGCGCTTCATCCGCCCATGCCCTGTGTAATAACTTTTTCTTTTTTAAATTAAGGAAGGGTTCTAGAAGAATATTGAATCCAAGACCAGATTCCTGACTGCTCAAGAACACAAAGTAAACAATGTGAAGGTGCTGTAAAAACAAAGAAGCAACACTAGTCAATGGATGTATTGAGAACCAAAGAACACGTTGATTTGTATACCTAGTGTAGTTAAACCCCAATTAGCCAGCAGAACAGGGTAAATATTCTCAGAATGGAAACAACCGGATATAGATGGGACACACAGACTAAGACAGATCGATAAGATGAAAGACAACTTAAAAAAAAAAAGCAAAAACAAAAAGCATGAAAGCACACAAGGCTGAATCACGTGTAAGGAACCATCAACCAATCAGCAGCTCGATCTTTGGTGATTCACGGCATAAGGGATAGATGCAATTAAGAAGATTCAAAATGCTCATACTATATTTATACAGACCAACCCCGTGATGTTGCAGGGCATCCCAGAGGAGACAAAGAACAGGTTTACTGTTCCGTGATGCAGGTTCTAAGCAGAGACTAATATAACGTTGTGCGTGAGGTTGGCAACTTCATTGTGTAATACGAATTGCTACAGACACCGCTGCTGCGAGACCACGTGATTGTTTGGTGCATTCTTCCTGCAAGGATCCAGCTGCAATGGTGGCTCCATGCTCCATAAGGAGAGAATAGGGAAATGACGATGAGGATGAGGATGATGGTGATGATGAGGATGATAATGATGATGATAATGATGATGACGACGATGATGATGACGACGATGATAATAATGATGATAATGAATGACGATAACGACGATGATGATGATGACGATGGTGATGACGACGATGACGATGATGATAATTAATGATGATGACGATGAAGATGATAATGACGATGACGATGAAGATGATGATGATGACGACGATGATAATAATGATGATAATGAATGATGATGACGACAACGATGACGATGATGAAGATGATGATAATGAATGATGATGTTGATGATAATGAATGATGATGATGACGACGATGATGATGATGACGACGATGATGATAATGAATGATGATGACGATGAATTGATGATCATGATGATGACGATGATCATGATAATGATGATGATGATGACGATGATGATGAGGATGACGACGATGATGAGGATGATGATGACAATGACGATGATGATGATGACGACGATGATGATGATGACGATGATGACGATTATGATGATGAATAATGATGACGACGACGATGATGATAATGATGATGATGAAACAGATCGACCTCGACATTTCTTTTAAAAATTTACAAATACACTCTATGTCTTCGGCGCTGAATCAGATCGAAAGACGAATTCACGCGGCTTATTTGTTATAAAAAATATGATTTGTAACAAAACATTTGCGAATATAATTTGTAGAATTTAATTTTGCGTGCATAAAACCCTATTTACGGCAACCCAAAATCATTTTGTCGGAACACGAGCATCAACTTACGCCCTATAGATTCCCTTCAACGATCGCGCCTGGCACGACACCCAACTCGCACGCTATCATCTACCAGTTATTTGCAACCATCATAGCCAGTCGGGAAAAGAAAATTTTTTGGGCAAAACTTCATTTGCAATAAAATGAATCTTGTCACACGAAGCGATGTAATGTCACTCCATTTTTTATCCCCAAAAATTTTTTACCAAGGGCGTGCGGGGAATGGCCGTGGGTGGCCCCTGAATTATAAGGGTTGCAGTAAAGATGTACTTCCCAATAATTGCCATTCCAGGAGCTTGATTGGATACAAAGCCATTCGTTCTACATACAGTAAAAATAATTCTGACCAGCAAATGCAATGAAAACGTAATCTAGACAAGATCTTGATGTAGATAAATGTACTCAGCCAAAAATTACGGATATTTTAGGAAGAAAATAGAAAGCGACTGCGAAATGAACACAATAATTCATACCGGGCAACAACCACTTTTTTTAAAATCCCTCCACACAACGATTATGCTATATTCAAAAGAAAATATTCAATAACATCAATATTGTTTTATTAATTATTTTCGTCCTCTCCCTTCATAGTTTTCCCCACAAAGAAATCACTCAATGATCTACAAGGAACCTCTGCAGTGTTTAATTTAGCCAAAACCGTGCGAACTGGCACAGTGCGTGTATTGGAAACATCGCCCTGGAAGTTAAAAATCTCCGCTGGGAATAGTACCCATAGTGTTAACAGTTTCTATTGTCGCGTGCAATTTGTGGCGATTCAGTGACAGCCTGTTAGTAGTTCTCACACAGACTGTTCATTCAGTTCATTTACACATAAAAATCGACTTACGTTTCTCGTGTAACCAACTAAACGTCAGTTCTCAGACTTTCAAAACAAACTAGCACCCATTTGGTACGCGAATACACTTGTGCTCAGGGTCGGTTATAGGGGTGGCTGGCGCCCCGCGCAAAGCTAAGCTTCGGCGTGCCTGTAACATGGTTGAAACAAATTATTCTTCTCTGTGTAGCTCCCAGGGGCTTCTGATGAGGAAAAGAAGAGATAGTACTAGGTCTTCTCCAGTCATGCGACTATTATGAGGCCAGTCATGTCGTAAAATTGAGTTATTATGAGTGTGTGTAGGGAGAGGCAACATCATCGCGTAAAACAAACTGCAACAAAAACCACACCAGCAAGAGTTTGTGCTTTACCGTAGGCTTCTTCAAGGGAATCGCCTATAGTAGTGGTTGTATGCTCCATAAGGAGCGAAAAAGAATATGCTGACGAAGGCGATATTTCTGGATTTACAGCACGACATCAAAAAAACTAATTCTAAAAGCCTAATTAATGCTAATAATCCACGTGGATTAATAGTTCGGTGATGATTAATAATAATGGAAATAAAAATTAATAACCAAATTTATTGATGTGTGTACAACGAAGTTGACAGAATGGTTAGAGCGCTGGTCTCTCGCGGGAAAGGTGCTAGGTTCGAATCCACGGTACCAACACTCTCCAGTCTACCCAGCTGTAAATGGGTACCAGACTTTGAGTTTTCCTTACAAAGAAGTTTAAAAAAGGTAAAGGTAGCCCTATAGCAGACCCTGCCGTAGGGGGATTGAAGTGTTAGAGACTTCACTATATCAGGTCCAGCTTCGAAAGGTGGAGTGACCAGTTCTCTTCCTCGCTGCTTTTTCCTTCCCTAACTCAAGAGCAAAGTCAAGTGCCCATTTACAGATGGGTAGTCTGGATCGCGCCGGTACCTGAATCGAATCCGACATCTGTGCCGCGAGAGAACAGCGCTCAAACCACTCTGAAAGTCGAAAGCTCACAAAGAAGTTACTGGCAGAAAAATGGCTAATAATGGATATATAACCGATAAGCCAATTCTTACTTACTTACTTATTCGTTCCTCTTCTACCGTGGGGTGTAGAGGTTTGTAAGAGAGAGAGGGCGCCATACTATTCTATCGGCTGTCTTCCTCCTGGAAATCAGAGGCACATCTCCAATCCAACCTGCAAGTCTGGAAGGAAGAGCTGGAGAAGAGAGGGATGGTCATAAGCAGCTCTAAAACAAAATCCATGGTGATATCACGAGAAGAAAGAAGACATCAGATTAAGCTGGGAGAACAGGTCCTGGAGCAGGTCGACCACTTTAAATACCTTGGAGCTATTATAGACCGAAAGGGAGGCATCAAAGAAAAGTTGGCCACTCGAAAAGCAGCAGTTGGGAGACTTTTTCAGGCTATAAATCGAGGATTCCTCAGCAAGAGAGAGGTTGGTAAGAAAACGAAGATGGCTGTATACCGCTCCACCTATGTCTCAGTCTTGACATATGGATGCGAGTCATGGGCAATGACTACAACCCATAAAAGCCAGATCCAAACCTCAGAAATGAGGTATCCGAGGAAGGTGGTTGAAGTAACAAGAAGAGACATGGTACGCAACCAGACGATACGTCAAGGCCTTAAATCCTACCCCCTGCAGACCCAAGTAGAACAGTCCCAATTAAGATGGTTTGGCCATGTCTGCAGAATGGGAGAAGATCGGATATCACGACAAGCATGGGAAACAAAGAGCCAAGGATCCAGACCCCGAGGGCGACCCAGAGTCCGCTGGGAGGACAACATTAGACAATCTTTGAAGGACCGAGGACTAGAATGGAACCAGGCCAGGAGGAAGACAGCCGATAGGATAGTCTGGCGCTCTCTCTTCCAAACCTCTACACCTCACGGTAGAAGGGGAACGACTAAGTAAGTAAGTAAGTAAGTCTTCCTCCTGGACTGGTTCCATTCTAGTCTTCGGTCCTTCAAAGATTGTCTAATGTTATCCTCCCAGCGGACTTTGGGTCGTCCTGGCGGTCTGGATCCCTGGCTCTTAGTTTCCCATGCTTGTCGTGGTAGCCGATCTTCTCCCATTCTGCAGACATGGCCAAACCATCTCAGTTGGGACTGTTATACTTGGGTCTGCAGGGGTTGGGTCTTTAGGCCTTGACATATCGTCTAGTTGCGGACCATGTCTCTTCTTGTTACTTCAACCAACTTCCTCAGATACCTCATTTCTGAGGTTTGGATCTGCCTTTTGTGGGTTGTAGTCATTGCCCATGACTCGCATCCATACGTCAAGACTGGGACATAGGTGGAGCCATCTTCGTCTTCTTACCAACTTCTCTTTTGCTGAGGAATCCTCGATTTATGGCTTGAAAAAGTCTCCCAGCTGCTGCTCTTCGGGTAGCCAACTCTTCTTTGATGCCTCCCTTCCGGTCTATGACAGCTCCAAGGTATTTAAAGTGGTCGACCTGCTCCAGGACCTGTTCTCTCAGCTTAATCGGATTTCTTCTCTCCTCTCGTGATATCACCATGGTTTTTGTTTTCGAGCTGCTTATGATCACCCCTCTCTTCTCCAGCTCTTCCTTCCAGACTTGCAGGTTGGATTGAAGTTGTGCCTCTGATTTAGCAATCAGGGCAACATCATCAGCAAATGCCAGCTCTGAAATACAGACCAAGTCTCAATCTTCATCAAGAGCGAATACAGAATAAGTGATTCCGTGGGGGGAAAAAATTATTTAATCAAAACAACACACACACAAAAAGAAGACATTTGCTCTGTACAGAATCCCAACAACGGAACACAGCACACTGTATTCAGTCGAGATGACAAAATGTTGGAAATACTCGACATGTAAATAATATTATCCCAATAATTTTTTTTTAAATATGTGAACAATATGACACACTGTAGATACAGAAAAAAATACTTTAATCCAGATTCAAACAAATTTCTCTCTTGACTTTAGATTTGCAAATGTTTTCATATTTTGTATCCGGAAGATTTTAGACACAGCAGGGTACTTCTTGCGCTTGCCGCTCCGGGATATTGCCCGAGTTGGCGGTACCTAAAACAAGCTTTGGTCGCACGCAAGGTTTAACTAGAACAAACGAGGTTCAAAATGTATCTGAAACAAATAAAACATATTAAAACTCACGTTGTCACCATTCGGATCTTCCATTCAATGTTTTTGTTTTAGAATACAGCAAAGGACTGGTGTATTATTATTATTTTTATTATTTTTATTTAACCAAGGATTTTTGTCCTGTTTTGCCGATGCACACTTCGTGCAACCTAGATGCAAGGTCCTTAGGTTATATTAGAGCGTATTTCCTAATAAAAAGGAAATTTTCGTTTCAGAGCTAACTTGCATGGTCTATTTCGTAATGAGTTGATGTTACATAATACCATTTCTTTACCAAAGGCGGCCAAGCATATTATCTTCTTCTTCTTCTTTGATCCATAACCGCCAACCGTCAAAGCAGTCAGCGGCCATCACGACTGTCCTGTAGGGCAGCAACAAATTGATTCCACCTTGCTCGGTCGGCGGCCATCCTTCGTACAGTGCCCCAACTCTGGTTCATTCTTTGCATCTCGGCTTCCACAAAAAAAAAAAAAAAAAAGAGAAAAAAGAATTATATAACATTACAAGCATATTATAATGTTATATAATTTTTCTTTCTCTTTTTTTTTTTTTTTTGGCCTTTTATGAAGCACAAAGCCATCACTACAGCTAACCCCCTTATCGCGAATATCGTAATATGTGATAAATCAGTGGCTCACGTTTTAGTTTTTGCATATTAATCGCTATTGTAATGTTAGCGTAGTTTTGGGTATGGTACACTTACAATTAACAACACTTCAAAAAGAGGCTTTCTTTCCAAAGGCCGAGAAACACAGGAGTCCAGTGTGCTAAGCAATGCTAAAATTATGTCTGGTATAATTAAAAAAAAAAAAAAAATATAAAAAACAACAACTTTTAAAAGTTTAGTTTCTCTTTTTAGGCTCACTAAAAATAGGAAACACAATTTTAAGGCAGTCTGGTCTGAAATAAGAGTTTCCAATATTTAAAACGCTCAAATAAATTAAAGCTTTCAAATGCAAATCTGGCAAATGCTCAGACTCACTACTTTGCACACAAAAGAACATAGCGCATTACATCTTGTTCGACATAACATTTGAAGAAAGCTGTTTATTATAGGTAGAGTTGCTTTTGAAATCTTTAATTTTTTTGAGTGTATCAAATCTGATAAAATCCCATTTTAAAATATTTGCATTACCCTATGAATTTTAAAATAATGTTTTGCACATTATGTGCATTTAAACGCACAATTTCAAAATTGTAACCAAGAAAATAAAGACTTTCGTAGAAGACAGCTTGCATAGAAAAATTGGGAGCCGCGCTGGTGTAATGGCTTCGGCGTTGTACTGGCGACCAGGTGTTCATGGTTCAAACCCGGGCGTCAGCGTTTGAAGGAATGTTTACGACCGGAAATTTGACTGAATAACCTGAACGGCTCCTGTGATAAACCCTCTGTGGATGGGAAGGAGCGAAGCTCCTGACCGGGTTGGAAGGAAAGTCCTCAGGTTCCCCAGCCTCGCAATGATATGTCATTGGGCCGAAGGGCTGAAAGCCCATGTTCCGGTGGTAAGAAAAAAAAAAAAAAAAGAATCGTAATCGTTATCATCGTCAGCTCCCACAGGAGTATAGGTCTTCAATAAACTTTTGCCAAGTCTCCCTGCCTTGTGCCGTCAGCTCAAGGTGTTTGATGTGTTCTTTATCCAATCCATGTATATCTCCAGTTCTATTCTCCATGTGCTTCTTGGCCTCGCTCTACCTTTCTACCCTGCGAAGTCCAGAACAAGGACTGCCTTGTAATGTTATCAACAGGTTTCTTCAGTGTTTGTCCTATCCGTCTCCAGCGTCTTCTTCTCATCTATTCTTCAACTGGCACTTGTCTTGTTCTTGTCATCAGTTGCACATTAGTGATCTTGTCATTAGTTCCACATTGGGGATCTTGTCGTCAGTTTCACATTAGTGATCTTGTCATTAGTTCCATATTGGGGATCTTGTCGTCAGTTTCACATTAGTGATCTTGTCATTAGTTCCATATTGGGGATCTTGTCGTCAGTTTCACATTAGTGATCTTGTCATTAGTTCCATATTGGGGATCGTGTCGTCAGTTTCACATTAGTGATCTTGTCATTAGTTCCATATTGGGGATCTTGTCATCGGTTCCACATTAGTGATCTTGTCATTAGTTCCACATTGGGGATCTTGTCGTCAGTTCCACATTAGTGATCTTGTCATCGGTTCCACATTAGTGATCTTGCTATCAGTTCCACATTAGTGATCTTGGGGGGAGGGGGGTCTGAGCGGAAAAAAAATTAATAAAATTACGGCCGTGATAGAAGAATTTAAAAAAAAATAAAGTTCATGTAGCCGGTAAGAATAGAAAAATTTAAAAAGTAAGGCCAGGAGAGGAGCGTGCATGTTCTGACTTTGTACAAGATTATTTTACTACTATGATTGGAAAATTCAAATTTACTATCAATTCGCGACAATGGTATAACGTTCCTACAGGGTGAGGGTAGCCCATCCCATGCCCAACATTCCTTGGTCGCCTTTTACCACATGCATGTCAGGTTACAGTGTTACTGTTCTTTGCTCCCCTTGTGGGCCCCTGGTAACACACTGATGAAACGCCCTAAGAGAACCGACAAATATTGTGTCTAGTTTGAAAAGGATGCCCCTCGCTTGAATGAGGTAAAATAAAATGAAAACCGACACATTTCGTGTGCATTTAAATTAAAACAAATCTGATAACATACGAAGAAGAGGAACAGCTTTAACGAAATCACAAAAACAAAGCAGGATAACTGTTTAAAAAAAACCCCGAAAACAAACAACAACATTAACAACGAACTAACAGCAAAGGATAATCACACTCGTCAGGAGGGGGGAAAAAGTGACAGTGAATAACACAACATGCATTGAACTGAACTAGGCCGTATCATCATCTTTAAGAATATCATCATCTTTCAAGAATATCATCAACTTTAATATCTTCATCTTCAAGAATATCATCATCTTTCAAGAACATCTTTCAAGAATATCATCATCTTTAAGAATATCATCATCTTTAATATCTTCAAGAATATCATCATCTTTCAAGAACATCTTTCAAGAATATCATCATCTTTAAGAATATCATCATCTTTAAGAATATCATCATCTTTAAGAATATCTTCATCTTTCAAGAATATCATCATCTTCAAGAATATCTTCATCTTTAAGAATATTATCATCTTAAAAAATATTATCATCTTTCAAGAATATCATCATCTTTCAAGAATATCTTCATCTTTAAGAATATCATCATCTTTCAAGAATTTCATCATCAATATTTTCATGTTTGCTCCTTATGGAGCATGGGGCCCTATTTTGCAGCTGGTCCCCATGAAGCCTGCACGGTGCATTCACGTTGCTGTAGCAGAGGTGGTTTCTGTAGCAATTCGTTTCATTATCACCAGGCCCATGCACAGCCTCGTATTAGTTGCCTCGTACGACATGCCTGAATGAGCAATAGGCCTAATCTTTCTTTGCCTCATCAGAAACCTCAAGAGAATTACACTGGGCAAAATATGGATTATCATCCTATTCAACCTATATACAGGGTGTCCATAAAAGATTGTACCCTTTTCAAAAAAATTATTCTCGGCCCCATGATATGGTACGAGGATGCTTTCTATCACAAAAGTAAGATCATCTCTGCAAGTAATGCAAAGGGATGCAACTTTGGTTGAAAGTTAGACATTAATTGTATTGTTTCCCTTATATGTGCTCTCCCGAAAATAGTAACACTCGACAAAGAAAAGTGCGCAAATGACGGTGTGCACAAAAATATTTATAGAATGTGTGATTCCGTATACATACATTGGAATCCTCGCTGCTGCTACGTAGTTCGTGTACTGTGGTGATGCACAGTGGTTTAAAAAAAATACTTTTGAATAAGTAAAATTGCCGTTAGTGTGGCGTGAGGTTTTATTTGGCTTTATGATCAGTATAGTACTGACAATTACAGAAATAGAATTTCTCCAGAAAATGGTGAAGTCCCTGTGTCTGAGAGGACTACTGGTATCACAAATTAGTTACGGCTGTGAATGATCTGATCTCGAAAACAATAGTAGAGAGGAGACCGGCATAAAGTGCCACCTCCGCTGTGTAACTAACTGTGATATTAAAAAAAACAAGGAAACAGATTTTACTTAACAATGATAAAATTGACAAGTCGTTCAAATACAATTTCCTTATTATTTATTTAGTATAAACACTATCTACTCTTGTGCTGAAGGGTGAATGTTGAAAAATGGAATGTAATGAATTTGTAAGTATACAAATGATTTACAAATATAGATATAAATATATTACAACAAGTTTTCCAATTATAGGAATAATTCACGTTTTCTTCATTGACTTAAATGCTCACAATTGTCGACGGAAATGGTACTACTGTGTACTCATCTCTCAAAACGTTCTGTTCTCCTTAGTTCGATTGACACACCACCTGCTGTGGATCGTTCCTTTAGCCCACCCAAGACTGAGGGGGACTAAAGATGTCGCTCAGGTACAATCTCTGTGCTCCTGCGAAGGTTCAGGCAGCTGGATTGACTCGACATACGTCCTCAGGTTTGATGACACGAATAAAACCTGTAACAAGCAAAAATAGGGGCTAATTTCTGTTCTCAAGCCCATCTATTTCTAGTGTGGGTGAAATGAGCGTGTCTCAGATGTCTGCATGTAGGATGAATGACAACATGGCTCAGTATGAGTTAGCAATAACGAGACAAGACAGGTGTCTACTTGCAAAACATTCTTTCTGATAAATTAATGCATGGATACATTCAATAATATAAATTCAATGCATGAATACATTCAATAATATAAATTCAATACATGAATACATTCAATACATGAATTCATCCCATAATATGTACACCTAGGTGTGATACAACCATTTCCTGCCCCCTATAATATACCAGTCCCTCTCTGACAAGTGCTATACAAGCTGGTAACATATATCCTAACAATATTGTTATGTTCTTATGATAGGAGTATATGAGACGAGGACTGTTTGGTGATATATCAGGTGGGAGTTATAGGAGACAATAGATTGGTGTTAGATGAGACAATAGATTGAGTCCTAACAAGGACTGTTTTGGTTATATTTCAGTTGGTTTTATCTGAGATAATAGATTGAGTTATAGGAGACAATAGATTGAGTCCTAACAAGGACTGTTTTGGTTATATTGCAGTTGGTCTGAGAAAATAGATTGAAGTTATAGAAGACAATAGGTTGAGTCCTAACAAAGACTGTTTTGGTTATATTTCAGTTTGGAGTTATCTGAGACAATAGACTGAAGTTATAGGAGACAATAGATTGAAGTATGAGTCCTATTAGTCTTCGTCTATTCAATCATGTTAGGAAATACAATCATTATACCTAATTCCCCCAAGATACAATCAGTAACCTGATACGTTCATATTAAAACAATATATGTTAAATATATATATATATATATATATATATATATATATATATATATATATATATATATATATAGATATATATATATATATATATATATATATATATATATATATATATATATATATATATATATATATATATATATATAGATATATATATATATATATATATACATACATACATGCATGCATACATACATAATCAGAATCTTTATTATCAAAAAAAATACATTAACATGTATTTGATATAGTATAAAAACACCATATCATATCGGATAATCATTTAGAGTCCGTAAGTGTGCTAAACTCCGCCCAGGATACAATCGGCAAACATTCATAATCCGTTGAATTCAATTCGTACACAGTTTACAAGCTGACATCAAAAGTCTCCAGCCTTCAGTTACCGTCACCGTCTTTTGGGACATGAGCAAAAACTAAACATTCACGATTCTACTGGACACACAATCTGACACATGTCCGCTCTGTGGTCTTTCAGCAACGCATACCATAGTAAGGGGTCAGTGGATCTTTCCATTCTCGATGAGGGGTGACAGTATCCAGTTTCCATTGATAACGAAGCTATAGTTTCTTTCCGGTGGCTTCATAAACTGATATATATTCTTTACAAATAAAAATGTCAATTTTAAAGTTTAATTTTCGCCTTTCACTGATATCCTTAATTTCTGTAGCCATCTTTTCGGGTGTTGTTATAGTCGATGTTAAGAATTTCCACTTACTAATGTGAGGGCTTCAAGTTGACACACCTCTCAAAGACGTGGAAAAGTCTTTTCTCTGCTACAAATCTTGTTTCAGCATTGTACAAAATTAATAAGTCAGTGGATCCTTCCATTCACAATGAGGGGTGACAGTATCCAGTTAGCCATTGCTAACGAAAACATTGTTTCTTTCCAGTGGCTTCACAAATGAATATATATTTTTTTGTAAATAAAAAGTTCAGTTTCAAAGACCTTTTCGTTTTTATCTATCACAAATATCCCTTGTTTATGTAACAATCTCTTCGGGTGTTGTTATAATAGGTGTTAAGAATATCCACTTACTATCGTGGGGAGCCTCAACGCTAACCGCCAGGTCGAACTGACTTGACATGTTTCTGTCATAGATCGAATAACTTGAAGTTGAACCAATACATGGCTACCTCATTGGGCATGTATGATTATAATAAGGCATTGCTTCAACTTGCGATATTAATATGGCCTCTCGAAATTTGATAACAGCAGTAACAATAGCCTTCATTAAATTTGTGATGTTTTGAAACGCAGTCCGGTTGACAAATCACAAAACCGCCATCTTGGATACTTGGTACCAACACAAACAGCGAACTCGCATGACGGGCACACTTGATGTTTTCACCTTTAAAACACTTAGCAAAATAATCCTGAACATGAGCCAAACACGCTACAAACTCATACAGCGTTAATGAGGGCTGTTACCACAGATGCAGACTCCAAAACGACGACATGAAATACACAACACAAAAGTGCGGCCTACCACGCCGCCATCTTGGAAACATACATACATACATACATACATACATACATACATACATACATACATACATGCATGCATGCATGCATGCATGCACGCACGCACGCACGCACGCACGCACGCACGCACGCACGCACGCACACACACACACACATACATACATACATACATACATACATACATACATACATACATACATACATACGTGCAGTCTTTGATATCTTACAATATAATACATTTGTATGCTTGTTATGTTCGCAAATATTTTGTAAACAAAATAGATACTTTTTAGTGCTTAAGGAAAAGTCATTATTGAGTTACTTCCCTTGAAAGGAGTGTCGTCACTTTCGATCGAACTCCGCGGATGAATCCAGTTTTACTGCGATTTATTCTTTGTTTGGGTAGGAATAGATTGTTCTTGCTTCAGTGTATCTATGGCCTGAATTTATGTGTATTGTTTGTCTGGGTAGGACGAGTCTGTCACATATCTGAATATCTTTGCATGTCTAAGTCGAACTATATGGTCTTTTGTCGTTAGAAAGGTCAAAGGGCTGTTCGGCGGATGTGTCGCTAGAGAGGTGATTTGGCTTCGCCCTGATGATGGGGCTGTGTTTTTCTGTATCGGCTTGTCGCCTGGAAAAGTGATCTCAAGATTTATGGGGAAAGTGATAAACGTTTAGACCTATCCTGTATGCTTTACCCCAGTGTTTATTCTTATTGCCAAGGAATGGCAGAATCATATTTCTGATACCGAGGTAACAAAAGTATTTCTTATGAACTCTTACGAAGCCATCGTTTTCGATAAGCAGACGCACGATTTGTACGTCTGAGAGAATATTTAACTAGAGGAAGATGACATTCATTTCTAGCAGCACTATATCTTGTATGATGAAGTCAATTGTATCTACAGAGCAATGAGAACATTTAATGTAGGATTAACTTTGATACAGATTCCAGTTTGTATCCTAAAGTGAGTGACAGCTCACGAGAGAAGCCATCTTGTATCCAAATATTTTGTGACTTTCAAGAAGAGAAAAGGGATGCCCCGTATTATCGCTTGATGAGTCCAGAGATCACTGCTACACATGAGAACCCATTACTAGCGGTTCAATATGATTATATGGAAAATATGTGCTGGACATTATTTAAAGGAATCTTCGCTAGACGAGGTTAGGTCTAGAAGCCATCTTGAATGTTGTTTATAATCTGACGTGCTTTGTCAGTAAACTCAGATGATATATATATATATAGGCAATACTGAGTGCTTGTCTACTGACAGTCCATTATGCTATTATTCTACATGAGTGCCCATGTATCATTGCAAGACTATTTATCCACTGTACCATGATGTATTATGCCAACCTGTGATTTGTCACTATCCGTGCTGTCGAGTGTGTACGTCCAATTAAACTGTAGCAAAGGTACACAGTCGTTGGTGTCGATGACTTCCAGCCATACATGAGTGTAAGAAAAAGACCATTTGTCAACACCACGAACTCTTCTTATCATTCGCGTATTACACTCTCACTTCATGCTTACACACCCCTGCGTAGGTCGAGTTGACATTCCATACTCAAACCACGAGTTACACAACAACTCAGCATTTAACTCTGGTGATGTTCTAGTGAGCTTATATTTATCAACTGATGAGCAAAAAGTAGAGTTTATCAACTGGTGGACCAGCTTTCTGGGTTTGACCTCGCAGAAGTTGAGAAGTCAACAGACTACCGATACCAGACCGTTTCCTGTGGCTGATACGACACACTTGCAGTATTAGTTTGCTCTTTGTCAACACTTCGTCACGTGACCTGTCAAGTGAATGCAGTATGTAGGTCAGCGTTGTTGACATTTTTACATTAGACATTACAGAGTTTCACAGAACAGTTGGATCAATTCTTGTCAATATTAACAGGAAGACAGTATTATTGAACTAAGAAGTCCTATTTTCATCGATGGATCTTCTTGTTTTCTATATATGAACTTTAATATCTAAGGCCAGAATTTGTAATTCAATAAAGTGGCAGTTTATTTATTTTCATAAGAATAACTTTGCCATTACTGTAAAACTGAGCCTATTTTGCAACACATACTATCATACACATAATTTATATATTTATGTTTACATGTTATTTGTTTGTATAATATATTAGTTTATATGTCAGCGGGTTGTGTTTAGGTTGGGCGGTGTCCTCACAACAGAATATCCCACGTCATAGAGGGTCCGTTGTGGGCGTTTTCTTTAGGTGCAATTTCCTTAATTGGAAATTTGCTTGCAACAACTAGTTGCTATTTGTGTTAGCTGTGAAGACTGTAATTATTGTTATTTTTGTAATATTTCTTTGTTCTTTAGTTTTGTTTTGATTTGTTTGTAATTTGTTGGTCTACCCTTTTCTATCTTTCAGTTCTATTCACAATTTATATTCATATACTGTGACGTCATTTGTGTTGTTATTCCTTGCAGACTCAGTGATTATTTTCATTGATTTCCCTATTTGATTTATTTGATTTCTGCAAACGTTTTCGTATTGTCAGTCTTATTTGTACTTTATGTATTCTGTTGGTTGACATATGTTTTATATAGGTATATTTCATAAGACACTATTGCTTGTGCACTGCACTTGGATTATGGTATAAACCAGTACTTGATTATTATTACTGTTATATAAGACCTTATTAAGGTTTGTGACCCACAGATATTGGGATAGTGTGCTGATTAATCAAGTCATTAAGAACTTGTGGTATTATTATTGTTTCAAGTGATTAGTATTATTGTTAGACATCATGTCTACATTAGAATACTTCATTATACAAGGGAAAGCCCTTGATAAGACTGGTCAACAATTAGAAGAATGGGCAGTTGCTCAATATGACAAGACATTAGCTGCTGCTGCAGAGGAGAGAAAACTTCAAATAGAAGAAAAAAAAGCTGCTGCTGAAGAGAAAAAAGCTGCTGCAGAAGAGAGAAAAGCTCTGGCTGAAGAGAAAAGATTAGAAAAAGAAGCTGATGCTGCTGCTGAACAAAAGAAATTGCAGATACAGGTGGAGGAAAGGAGATTTGAAGCTGAACAAAAAAAATTAGAAAGAGAAGCTGCTGCTGAACAAAAAAGATTAGACAGAGAAGCTGAAGAAAAAAAAGCAATAAGAGAACATGAATTTGAGTTAGAGAAATTAAGATTGACAAGTATGAGTAATGTTAATCAGGCATCTAGTGGTAATGGTAAACCTTCTACTTACAAGGTTAAGGTTCCACCGTTCAATCAGTCCAGTGACGATATTACATTCTGGCTGGATAGATTTGAACGTTCTTGTCGTACACATAATGTGGATAAATCACAATACGCTAATCAATTAGCAGAAAACTTGAAAGGTGAATCTTTGTAGGAGAAGCAGATAAGGATAATTATGATGTCATTAGGGCGGCTTTGATAAAAAAATATCAGCTAAGTGAGGAAGGCTATCGCCTTTTGTTTAAGACGATGGTGCCTGAGACGGGTGTAGAATTCTCAGAATTCACTGCAAAGGCACGTCTCACAGTTGATCGTTGGATTGAGCTTTCCAAAACAGAAAAAACGTATGAAGGACTTATGGATTTGTTGCTCAGAGATAAGATTATGTCATGTGTAAACAAACCTTTCCTTGAATTTATACATGAGCGTAAACCCAAATCTAAAAGAAATGGAAGAATATTGTTCCCAATATGTCACTGCACACCCCGACGTGACTTTTGGCAACACTAAGATTAAGGAGAGTATGCCAGTTGCTTCAGCAACACCATACAATCCCAATTATTCACACAGATTTCAGGGACCTCAAAACAGATTTGATAAAAAAGGTAACCATAATAGTTATCAAAACCAAGGTAACCAATCATTTCAGGGTTCTTCTTCAAAGAACTGGAGACGACCTGATAGCGCTCGACACAGGGGTGGTCATAATTATAGGAATTTCCGTAGAGGAAGTAATTATAGAAACTATCAGGGTTATCCGTCTTGGAGTCAACAAGATCATAATTACAGAGATACTCATTATAATGAATATGATAATGGTAACCAAGGGAACTATGACTCAAACCCAAATAGGGGTTACAATAGAGGTAACAATAACTACAGAGGTGATAATAACCGAGGTAGATCTCAAAACAAAAGACATAAACCACATTTTCAGGCAAACTCTGCACAACAAGAGTCCCATGAAGCCTATAAACAGAGTAAAGATAATAATGATGCTAGTAATATGGCATGTGCCGCTTTTGATTTTGGGAGAGCATCTCAGTGCCCCAATGCAAAACGTTATTTGAGCCAACCACAGTGTCTACTTTAAGCTGTGGCCATCCTCTTCCTGCTCTTCCGGCATCAGTCGCGCATGATGGAAGAGGTTCTCTTGTCTTACATAAGGGTTTAGTGAATAACAATCCAGTCTCTGTGCTATTTGATTCTGGATGCACCACAATTGGTGTTAGGCAGTCACTCGTAGATCCTTCCCGTGCCACTGGACAAGTAGTCAAATGTGTAACATTTGGCGGCACATTAGAGAAATACTCTACTGCTATCATTAGGATTGCTACTCCTTTCTTTACAGGAGATGTACACGCATGTCTTCTTCCGAATCCGATCGCTGACCTCATCATCGGTCGCATTCATGGAGTCAAGGAATGCACTCCGCAACAAATTTCCACGTGGGAAAGGCAAAACATGCAGATTGCTAACGCTGTAGTCACTAGAGCTCAGGCTCTTAATATGCCTCAAACTTCATCTACTGAAGATAATGAAGTGCATAACCAAGATAATCCCTTGGTAATTTCTCGTGACTCGTTTATAAAACAGCAAGAAGATGATCCCACTCTGAAGAAATTCTTCATTCTTGCAACTAAAGGTGATCCGAATAAAGACACAAGTCGTAAATCGTGGATTACAAAGAAGAATGGCGTACTTGTACGTATGGTTCAAGACTCCATTACGTCAAGTCATTCTCAAATCCTGGTTCCCAAGAATTTGAGAGTTAAAATTTTGCAGCACGCTCACGACTCTCAGTGTGCTGGACACATGGGTTTTCCCGTACTAAGTCAAGAGTCCTTGCGGCTTTCTTTTGGCCATTGGTAAACAAGGACATACGGATTTATTGTCGATCTTGTAAAGTATGTCAGGAAGTTAAATCCAAAGGTCCACGGCATGCTGCACCCATTCAGGCGGCGGACATTCCTATTCGGCCGTTTCAAAAAATGGCCATAGACATTATTGGTCCATTTAAGATCAAGTCTGCCAGAGGACATCAGTTTATCTTGACGTGTGTTGATATGTGCACACGTTGGCCAGAGGCTATTCCTCTGAAGAGCATTACTACTGCTGATATTGCAGATGCTCTTTGGCTTATATTTTCTCGTCTGGGGTTCCCCGGAGAGATATTGTCAGACCATGGCACCCAACTAATATCAGATACCATGTCTCAAGTAATGTCTACTCTGCAGATAGATAGATCTTTAAGTAGTATCTACCATCCAATGTCTAATGGTATGGTCGAACGCCTTAATAGAACACTTAAAAACTTACTGGGGAAGATAACTGAGGATCATCCTCAAGACTGGGACAGAGTTTTACCTGCGGCCCTATGTCGTTGCTTCACGATCTCATAACATCTGACAATATTGACGATGACACAAAGTCATCCTACGAATATGTCATCGCGTTGAGACAAAAGATTATCGAAGCATGCAAATTAGCAACTTCTTCTTCTGAATTTGCGAAACAGAAGGCAAGGCAATTTGCCAATAAGAAGAGATGCTTACGACAACTTTGTCCTGGTGACAAAGCATTTGTATTACTACCTTGTAGGGAAAACAGATTACTTATTTCTTGGAAAGGTCCGTACGATATAATATCGAAAATTTCCGATGTCGACTATATTGTCGATATTGATGGGAAGCATAAAACCTTCCACATCAATATGCTTACTGAATTCCATGAACGTCCGGATTATTTGCAACCATTTTCCAAGCAACGGACAATTCTCCAGTACATCACATGGTCATTACTCATCACTGTCCGTGATACAGGATGAGGAAACAAGTTTTTCAGATGTAAATCTTCCTCTTCCAATGATCCCACTTCATTCTAGTGAATCATGGAAGAACGTTACTGTCTCTCCTGATTTGTCTCTAGGAGAACAGCGACAAGTTTCAACTATGTTGCAAACATTTCAGGATGTACTCACTGACATCCCTGGACAAAATGTCATTGAACATGACATTGTTCTAACTGACCATACTCCTATTAGGGTTAGACCTTATCCTATACCTATACATTTTCAAGCACAGGTCGAGAAAGAGTTGGATGAGATGATAGATTTGAAAATAATCGACCATCCACCTCTGCATATTCTTCGCCGATGGTTATTGTGCGTAAAAAAGACAATAACATACGTCTTTGCGTTGACTATCGAAAATTGAATCAAGTAACGAAGTTCGATGCCGAACCTATGCCTTTACTGGAAGAGCTACTTACTCGACTCTCCAAATCTCATTTTTTCACTAAACTTGATTTGTCTAAAGGATATTGGCAAGTTCCTTTATCTGAACGCGCCAAACCTCTCACGGCTTTTTCAACACCTAGAGGTTTGTTCCAATGGAATTTTATGCCTTTCGGTCTTATGAACGCACCAGCTACATTCGTACGCATGATGCGCCGAATCCTATCTTATCGGTCAGATGTCATTGCATATCTAGACGACATCTGTCTTTTCAGCGATACTTGGGAAGATCACTATTCAGGGTTAGATGAATTGCTGTCTACTTTGCGTGAGCACAACCTGACAGCGAAACCCTCTAAAGCCTATATTGGTTTTAGCGAAATTTCTTTCTAGGCCACCGAGTTGGTCATGGTTTCCTAAAGACAGAGGACCATAATACTAGTAAGATACTTAACATCTCAATCCCTAAGACTAAAAAACAGGTGAGAAGTCTGTTAGGTCTTATTCAATTTTATGGCAGATTCATTCAGAATCTATCCTCTATCATGGCACCTCTCGCAACACTTCTAAAGAAAGGTTCGCCTAATGTGGTCCACTGGTCTCAGGAATGCCAATGCTCTCTGGATAAGATTAAAACATTGTTTTCAACACCACCTATTTTAGTGCTACCCACTAAAGATAAGACATTCGTTCTTCGTAGTGACGCTTCATCCACTGGGATTGGAGCGGCACTAATGCAAGAGTACTCTGGAACTCTGCATCCTGTAATGTATATTTCCAGAAAACTTAATGCGGCAGAAAGGAATTATTCGGTTTTAGACCGTGAGCTATTAGCTATGGTTTGGTCGATCCTCAAACTACAGAGATTCCTTCTAGGCGCACATTTCATAGTAGAAACCGACAAAAAGCTCTTACTGCTATACAGAGTAAGAATTTGAAGAGCTCGAGGTCTACTCGATATGCAATTGCTCTTCAACCTTTTCATTTCTCTGTGCGAGCTATTCGTGGATCAGATAATGTGATGGCAGACATTCTGTCAAGATGCCCACATGATTCCACATAACTATTAGGGCTTAGACTTCTTGATATGTCTAGTTCTATAGTAGTTCCTTTTCTATATCATGATAGATACACATTTGTAATTTAATAATATAATGATTGTATCACTACATAGCGGTTCATTGATGTTTATTCACCGCTGTGCTTTGATGATTTTTTTTCTTCATAAATCATAAATTTAAGATATCTAATACGAAATGATGATATGAATTTTTTAGGCATTGTGTAATTGCCAGAATTGTATTATACTTTGATGACACCTTCCTGGAAAAATATACTGAGAGAAATTATTTCTCTCAGTTTATGAGACACATTCTCACCAGTCGCTCCATAAGTCGACTTAGCCTCATATTAGGCGTTATAGGTATTCCTGATATTTTCATCTGCGCATTATTCATGCGTTGTGAGCCTATTGTACGTTGCTCCTAGATGTATTTCCAACAAAAAAAAATGTTCCATTTTTTTTTTCCCGGGAGGTGTGGTAAGACTGTTACGTGCAAATATCTTTACATATCTAAGTCGAACTATATGTTCTGTTGTCTCTAGAGAGGTCAAAGGCTATTCGGCGGATGTGTCGCTAGAGTGTGGTGTGATTTGGCTTCGCCCTGATGATGGGGCTGTGTTTTTTGTATCGGCTTGTCGCCGGGAAAAGTGATCTCAAGATTTATGGGGAAAGTGATAGACGTTTAGACCTATCGTGTATGCTTTACCCCAGTGTTTATTCTTATTGCCAAGGAATGGCAGAATCATATTTCTGATACCAAGGTAACAAAAGTATTTCTTATGAACTCTTACGAAGCCATCGTTTTCGATAGACGCACGATTTGTACGTCTGAGAGAATATTTAACTAGAGGAAAGATGACATTCATTTTCTAGCAGCACTATATCTTGTATGATGAAGTCAATTGTATCATGATAGAATCTACAGAGCAATGAGAACATTTAATGAGGATTTAACTTTGATACAGATTCCAGTTTGTATCCAAACGTGAGTGACAGCTCACGAGAGAAGCCATCTTGTATCCAAATATTTTGTGACTTTCAAGAAGAGAAAAGGGATGCCCCGTATTATCGCTTGATGAGTCCAGAGATCACTGCTACACATGAGAACCCATTACTAGCGGTTCAATATGATTATATGGAAAATATGTGCTGGACATTATTTAAAGGAATCTTCGCTAGACGAGGTTAGGTCTAGAAGCCATCTTGAATGTTGTTTATAATCTGACGTGCTTTGTCAGTAAACTCAGATGATATATATATCCTCTAGGGGGCCTAAATATGGGGCAAATAAACTATTAAATATTTTGTCTAAATTAATTATATATATATTTAAATTATATATAAAATATCCCATATTGTTTAATGATATATATATCATAATATATAAACTAAACTATATTATACTAATCTTATAGTTTAATATATAATATTTTACAATATAATAAGTGTTCTGAACCTCTGTTTATGACAGTCCATTATGCTTATTATTCTAAAAAAAATAAGAGTTGTGTATCATTGGACTATTTATTCCCCCAACACTAATGATTATATTATGCCAAAATTGCATTTGTCACTATCGTGCTGTCGAGTAGATTGTGTTTCAGTTCTAATTAAAAAGTGCAAATACACAATCAATATTTGTTTCGATGACTTCCAGCTCCATACATGAGTGAATAACAAAACAATAAGAACCTTTGTCAAACATCATAAACTCTTAATAAATCATTCCGCGTATTACAATAAAACTCTCCACTTCATGCTTAACAACCCTACGTTATAATAATAATTAATAATAAAATCCAAAAAATCCCCCCATACCAAACCGAACGTATTAAACATACATTATAAAAACACAACAAAAAAAAAAATACTTAAAAAACCTTTTAAAAAAAACACAATAAAACATAAAAAAAAAAAAAAACAATAATAAAAATACACAAACACAACAAAAAACATAAACATCAACCCCCCCTCAAATCCATATTACAAATATTCCAACCCACATAACTCACTTTAAAAATACAATCTACATAACTTTCAAACCAAAATCCCCATTTAACCCAAAAAACAAACAAAAAAATCCAATATCACCCAATACAAAAACCCATACCAAACAACCATCCAATTAAACCAAAATTACCAAAAAATCATAATCCAAATTCTCATCACCAACCCACAACAACAAAAAACACCAACCAACCAATATACTTTAATATCATTCCCACCCAAACCCTCCAAAAAACCATTTTCCAAACTACCAAATACTAATAATTCCAAAAATAAGACAAACATCCCCCCCAATCCCACCCACACCCCAACCTCATACCCCCCCTACCCACATTAAAACTATACATATACCCACCCCTCACCATATCATAAACCCCTAAACCCTATATCACCAAATTACCCCAACCACCTCTCCACACCACTACTTCTCCTAAACTACCAACGTTTTTTTCTTAACTAATAAACAATTTAATTAATAAAAACCTCAACCAAACAACAAAACAATCTAACCTACCACATTCATATCCCTAACACTACAACACAAACCACTTAAAAAAAACCCCCATTATAACAACCCACCACCCCCCACCATAACCACCATCCAAAACCCCCAACCCTCCTTTCCAAACAATACAACTACCCCACCCCCCCCCCTCCAACAAACCCAAATTTAAATCCCACAAAAACCTCTTACAACAAAAAAACAAAAACAAAAACAACCCAAAAAAAACCCCCAAAACAAAACTCCTACCAAAAAAATAAAACAATACAAAAACCCAAATTTAATACATGACAAACTAACAACCCACACCCCATCAATACCCAAACTCAAACAATAAAAACTACTACACCTCAAATCAAACCAAAAAACCTATATAACACATACACCCACAATGTACTTCCCATCGTACAAGTCAATAAAAAAATTCTATTAGAAATCATTTAATTCATAACCTTTATCAATAAAATAAAAATT
>JAMPIV010013195.1:0-62500 GCA_024509875.1 Oreohelix idahoensis
ACATATTGGGAACAATATTCTTCCATTTCTTTTAGAGATTTAGGTTTACGCTCATGTATAAATTCAAGGAAAGGTTTGTTCACACATGACATAATCTTATCTCTGAGCAACAAATCCATAAGTCCTTCATACGTTTTTTCCGTTTTGGAAAGCTCAATCCAACGATCAACTGTGAGACGTGCCTTTGCAGTGAATTCTGAGAATTCTACCCCCGTCTCAGGTACCATCGTCTTAAATAAAAGGCGATAGCCTTCCTCACTTAGCTGATATTTTTTTATCAAAGCCGCCCTAATGACATCATAATTATCCTTATCTGCTTCTCCTACAAGGCATAATCTAGTCAAAGATTCACCTTTCAAGTTTTCTGATAATTGATTAGCGTATTGTGATTTATCCACATTATGTGTACGACAAGAACGTTCAAATCTATCCAGCCAGAATGTAATATCGTCACTGGACTGATTGAACGGTGGAACCTTAACCTTGTAAGTAGAAGGTTTACCATTACCACTAGATGCCTGATTAACATTACTCATACTTGTCAATCTCAATTTCTCCAACTCAAATTCATGTTCTCTTATTGCTTTTTTCTCTTCAGCATCTAATCTTTTTTGTTCAGCCTCCCTGTCTAATCTTTTTTTGTTCAGCCGCAGCTTCTCTTTCCAATTTTTTTTGTTCAGCTTCCCTGTCTAATCTTTTTTGTTCCGCAGCAGCTTCTCTTTCCAATTTTTTTTGTTCAGCTTCCCTGTCTAATCTTTTTTGTTCAGCTTCACTGTCTAATCTTTTTTGTTCAGCTTCACTGTCTAATCTTTTTTGTTCAGCCGCAGCTTCTCTTTCCAATTTTTTTTTGTTCAGCTTCAAATCTCCTTTCCTCTACCTGCATCTGCAATTTCTTTTGTTCAGCAGCAGCCTCAGCTTCTTTTTCTAATCTTTTCTCTTCCGCCATAGCTTTTCTTTCTTCTGCAGCTAACCTTTTCTCTTCTGCAGCTAATGCTTTGTCATATTGAGCAACTGCCCATTGTTCTAATTGTTGACCAGTCTTATCAAGAGCTTTCCCTTGAGTAATGAAATAATCTAGAGTAGACATGATGCCTAACAATAATACTAATCACCTGAATCAATAATAATACCCCAAGTTCTCAATGACCTGATTAATCAGTATACTATCCCAATATCTGTGGGTCACAAGCCTTTAATAAGGTCTTGTATAATAGTAATAATAATCAGGTACTGGTCTATACCATAATCCAAGTGCAGTGCACAGGCAATTGTGTCTTATGAAATATACCCATATAAAACATATGTCAACCAACAGAATACATAAAGTACAAATAGGACTGACAATACAAGAACGTTTGCAGAAATCAAAATAAATCAAATAGGGAAATCAATGAAGATAATCACTGAATCTGCAAAGAATAACAACACAAATGACGTCACAATATATGAATATAAATTATGAATAGAACTGAAAGATAGAAAAGGTTAGACCAACAAATTACAAACAAATCAAAACAAAACTAAAGAACAAAGAAATATTACAAAAATAACAATAATTACAGACTTCACAGCTAACACAAAAGCAACAGTTGTCGCAGCAAATTTTCAATCAAGAAAATTGCACCTATAGAAAACGCCCACAACGGACCCTCTATGACGTGGGATACTCTGTTGTGAGGACGCCGCCCAACCTTAAACACAACCCGCTGACATAGAAACTAACATACTATACAAACAAATAACATGTAAACATAAATATATATAAATTATGTGTATGATAGTATGTGTTGCAAAATAGGCTCAGTCTTACAGTAATGGCAAAGTTATTTTTCATGAAAACAAACTGCCACTTTATTCAATTAAACATTCTGGCCTTAAATATTAAAGTTCATATATGGCAAACAAGAAGATCCATCGATGAAACCAGGACTTCTTAGTTCACAAATACTGTCTTTCTGTTAACACTGACAAGAATTGATCCAACTGTTCTGTGAAACTCTATAATGTCTAATGTAAAAAATGTCAACAACGCTGACCTACATACTGCATTCACTTGACAGGTCACGTGACGAAGCGTTGACAAAGAGCAAACCAATACTGCAAGTGTGTCGTATCAGCCACAGGAAACGGTCTGGTATCGGTAATCTGTTGACTTCTGAATTTCTGCGAGGTCAAACCCAGAAAGCTGGTCCACCAGTTGATAAAGTTGATATTTAGTTGGATATAATATATGTTGATAAAGTACACCAGAACACTCCTAGGCGGGAAGACAGGCGTCTATCATCATCAGTTGACAAGATCCCTATGGTGTTGCCTGCCCCACTGTAGTGTATGGAATGTCAACTTGACCTACGCAGTGTTGTGTAGACATGGATGGAGTGTATAATGTGCGAATGATGATAAGGGTTCGTGTTGTTGACAAATGTTCTCTTCTCACACTCATGTATGACCGGAAGTCATCGACACCAACGACTGTGTACCTTTTCTAAAGTTTAATTGGACGTACACACTCGACAGCACAGATAGTGACAAATCACAGGTTGCCATAATACATCATAGTACAGTGGACAAATGGTCTTGCAATGTTACATGGGCACTCATGTAGAATAATGGTATAATGGACTGTCAATAGCCAAGCACTCAGTATCGCCCATACATATATCATCTGACGTCACTGACTGAGCACGTCAGCTTGTAAACAATATTTCAGATGACTTCTAAACCTAATCTCGTTTAGCAACGATTCTTCAACATAATGTTCAGCACATATTTTTCCATATAATAATATTGAACCCCATCATTGTGGAAGATACTTACAATCTATGGTTTTCCAACAAAATATGTGAATATAATCAAAGCGCTATATGACAATGCAAGATGTTGTGTTAGAACAAATAAAGGGAATACAGAATGGTTTACAGTAGAAACAGGGGTGAAACAAGGCTGTATTATGTCACCACTACTTTTTGGAAAACAGCTATTGCTTGGGTTATGAGAAACTATACCCACAATGAACAATTGGGTATAAAATGGACAAATGGAAAATTCCTGGGGGACCTGGATTTCGCAGATGATGTAGCATTCTTAAGTTCAACACCAAGACAGTCCCAAGAAGCAATAAATAATTTGTGTCATCTCTCGGTTAAAATTGGTCTCCAAATAAATGCCTCTAAAACTAAAGCTATGAACTTTTCTAACGAGACCTTTGATATCATCTTGAACGGGGAAAAACTACAGAAAGTTGAAAGTTTCAATTATTTAGGCAGTAAAATGACTCAGGATGGTGACACAACAAGAGAAATCCATACTAGAATTGCTTTGGCAGCTAGCGCCTTCAATAGATTATCTAACATTTGGAAATTACGATCATTGAATATACATACCAAGCTTCGTCTGTTTAATTCAAATGTTATCTCAGTGTTAACATACGGCTGTGAGAGTTGGAAAATAACAAAATCATTGGAGAACAAGCTGAATACATTCGAGAACAAATGTCTTAGAAAACTCATGAACATCAGTTGGAAAGAATTCAAGACTAATCGACAAATAAGAGAAGACTCTAGGCAGAAATATGTCTCCGACTATATAAGGAAAAGACGATGGTCATATATCGGTCATGTCCTACGAATGCAAAACAACAGAATACCACTACAGGCGCTCACTTGGGTTCCTGAGGGTAAGCGGAAAAAAAGGAAGACCAAAAGAAACACTCAGAAGAACAATAATAAGAGAAGGAAGAACGTTGGGCCTAAATAATGTGCAAGAGCTAAGAGGAGTGGCGTCACAACGAACAACCTGGAGAGCACTGGTTTCTGCCTTATGCGCCGTGTTTGGCGCTTAAAGAATTTATTATTATTATTTAATATTGAACCGCTAACAATGGGTTCTCATGTGTAGCAGTGATCTCTGGACTGATCAAGCGATAATACGGGCATCCCTTTTCTCTTCTTGAAAGTCCTACATGTTTTGGTTCCAAGATGGCTCCACTCGTGAACTGTCACTCACGTTTGAATACAGATAATGAATCTGTTCTAAAGTTAGTCATTCATACAACATTTCGTTGCTCTGTAGATTTGGTCATGAACAATAGACTGCATTCTACAGAATATAGTGCTGCTAGGAATCGAAGTCGTTTTTCATCGAGTCAAATATATTCTCTTAAACATTCAAATCGTAATTATCGACAATGGTGGCTTCGATCGAGAGTTCATAAGAGTATCTTTGATTACCTTGGTAGAGGGAATATGAAACTGCCATTCCTTGGCAAGATGAATAAACACTGGGGTAAAGCATACACGATAGGTCTAGACGACTATCACTTTCCCCAAAACCACTGAGATCACTTTTTCAAGGCATCAAGCCGACATAGCAAAACACACACAGTCCCTATCAGGACGAAGCCAAATCACACCACTCAAGCCACACATCCGCCGAATAGCCTTTGACCTCTCTAGAGACAACAGAACATATAGTTCGACTTAGATATGTAAAGATATACAGATATAAGACAGACTTGTCCTACTCAGACAAACAATACACATAAATTCAGGCCATAGATATTCTGAAGCAAGAACAATCTATTATTACCCAAACAACGAATAAATCGCAGTAAAATGTATTTATCCGCGGAGTTCAAGGGAAGTAACTCAATAATGACTTTCCCTTAAGCACTAAAAAATTACCTATGTATAATATTGTAAGATATCAAAGACTGCACGTAACATCGCCAATGTTTATTTTCAGAATTGGCAGTACTATTCTGCCGGGGAAAAGTATAACTTCCTCGGAATGATCTTCTACCTGCCACTGGGTGTGTAGACACCTTAGTATCACTCTTAGTGCTGACCACATGTTGTAAAATAGGTTTATTATTATTTTGATGGAGAGTTTCACCATATTCTTTTTTTTCAAAAATAGTACCAAGACTAAAATTAGAAAGTGTTGTGCCACATGTATTAAGATTCTTGGCACGTAATGCAGCCATTGCAATGACGGCGTTAGCATTACCAAAAAATTGCAAATTTTTTCTTTCCCATTCAATAATCTCTTCTGGTGTGCAATCCTTACTTCCATGTATGCATCCCACCATAAGGTCTGCAATAGGATTTCTTAACATACATGCTTTAACTTTGCCTGTGAAAAAAAGGTGTATTAATATGTATAATAGCAGTTGGATAACATTCTATTGTTCCTCCAAAAGTCATGCACCTGACATGTTCTCCAGTTGCACAATTAGGATGAACAAGTGACTGACGGATTCCGATCGTTGTCGATCCAGAATCTCTTAAAACTGAGATGATGGATCCATTAACCTTTCCTCTGTTGAAAATCAGCGAGCCTGTTCCGTCATTGACTGCCAGACTGACTTCTGGGAGAATGTGTCCGCAGTTCAGAACCGTCTCTTTTGCCTTCTGAAATATAAGATTACATTCTGGGCAACTATTTGCCACATTATAATTCATTGCATAACATGTAGACGAAGACTGTATTCTGTTATTAGTAGGTGAACTCTGAACCCCAGGGGTTGTAGCATTAGTTACGGCTGCCCCTGTATTATGATTATATTTGTCGATCTACGAGAATGAGAACGATGACGAGAATAATCATTTGAATTATCCCGTTGTCCCCTATTGTAACTGTTATCTCAATGTTTTGAGCTATAATTATTGTTGTTGTTCCAATTGTTACCATTATTATAGTTATATGACCGATTATAACTTGAGTTACGTGGATTATTGTTGTATCTGGACTGAGGTGAATAATTTCTATTTTGTGGTCTTCCTCTATTAAAGTCATTGTTAAAACTATTACCTCCCTTATGAAAATTAATGTCATAGTTTCCTTTGAACCTACTTCTGTCTACACTGTGTGTTCTTGGTTTGTTATTACTGTGATAAGCCATATTGGAGGCTACAGGAAGAGGTTATCTCTTATCAACGAGCTAGAAATGTTCGCATTCGGATGCGCAGTGCAGTAATTTAATGAAATTTTTTCCAACTCATCAATAGTATCTGGTTTACGTTCTTGCAGATAGGCAAAGAACGGTGGGCTGACAGAAGATAACACTTTATCCCTTAATAACAAATCAACTAACTTGTCGTAAGATTTGTTGACACCTGCCAGTTCAACCCATCTGTTAAAAGTATTGCGTATATTAGCAATAAAACCTGTAAAGTCTTTATTATCTGGCAACAAACTTTTGAAACGTAACCTACATGCCTCTTCATTCAAGTGGAACCGACGCAATAACAAAGTCTTAATGGCCTCATAGTCTGTGGCTAATGTCGGATCAATATTTTGTGCTGCACTTGCAGGTTCGCCATCCAGAAATTCCTTGAGTTTAAGTGCCCATGCTGTTCTGTCAAGGTTATTGACCTTGCATATATCCTCAAAGCGCGATAGCCATGATGATAAATCATCCACAAGTAACTTGAACAGCGGTAGCTTAAAGTAATAATTGCCCTTAAGTCGGTTGGATGAGGATCCAGATTGAGCATTATCATTTTGGCTTGCGGCAGCACCTTGCGACTGAAGTTTTGCTGTTTCCAATTTAAGCCGTTGCAATTCCATTTCTTGCTGCAGTACGATTTCCTGTCGTTTCAATTTATTCTCTTCTTCAATCCGTAGGATTTCATCTCTTGCCACTTTTCTTTCTTCTTCTTGTCTTAATTCTTCTTTCTCTGCCTTAGCAATAGCTTTCCTTTCCACCTCTTCTGCCTTATGTTTTGCAAGTTGTTGTTCCGCAAATTCCAGGAGTGCATCTCCCTTTTTATTACAATCTTTTCCAATTTTAATGAAATGATCCAAGGTAAGCATTCTTGACGTTAATTTATTTAAGTATTCAATCACTAATGTCTAGTAATCACCAATAGAATCTATGTAGATATTTGTAATTACTCACCGTATGAATAATCAATATAAGAAATTGCAATATTCCTGTACTGTTATTTGTAAGTTCCACAAATCTATAATATTTTGTAAAAATATTATATGTACCCACTAATATCTATCATAAATAGTTATGATATTTATTTATTTAAGATGCTAAAATTATATCATGCACTTAATATTAGTATTCAATAATTATGGGTATTATCCCTAAATAATTAGGTTATTTAATCTTTAATAGTTACTAAGTCCACACAGTAGTACTGAGAAAGTGTACTAATTAACATTTAATATGTTTTAATATGTTACAAATTTATAATAATTAATCATTGTATATTATGCCATAATCATGAGCTATAAAGTGCATTGCCCATTTCTTGGACCACCACTGCAAATTGGTGCAAAGTCCCTAATTCATCCTTAAAATTCATAAAAATTTAATCATATTCATCTACACTCTCATAAATGAATGAATGAGAGTAGTATTATTATATTATAAATGGATGAGATGAAGACAAACAACACAATTTGTTAACCAAGGATTACAGAACAGTATTACAATACGACAAAGACATTTTCACAATAAAAATGCATTTATAACTAAGTAGAATAAACCGGAAGTGAGAGATCAAAGAGTGAACTGAATAGAAAATTAACCTGCGTACACAAAAATTAGTGACGTATACATGGACTCATTAACGGTGTTCGTGGCATCCAGAGAGCCATAGAATTGATTTTAATTCGCCGCCCAACCATTAACACGAATTAGGAACAACACAAACGGTGAAAACAGAGATAACATATATATATGAAACATAGAATAGACATGCCTGTACAGACGAAATGGACTTAGTACTGTGTTTGGCTTCTGACAGACAATAGTCACAATAAAACTTATCTTTTAAATGCTCCGGCGATGCCAAGTTCATCAACGGATTAAAACAAATGTCTTAACATTGTCTGCTTCTCGTTGGTATATCAAGATTGTCCATTTCTTGGTCAAATTCATCAAACTATGTTCACGTTGAAGGTTGTCGTTTGGTCTGTTGGCATGTACGCACAATAGTATGACGTCAGCTTTGTGTAACTATGCATCTGCATCATAGGTCACGTTTTAGCATATCACATGATTGTTCATTGAAAGTAAACAATTCCTTCGGAGTTCAATGAAAAAAAATTTTCCGTTTTTTGTGTTCTTTCGTCCCCAAACAATGGCCAACCACTGTTACGAGGAGGGGGGATTCTTCCCTTCTTATATATATAATGTCACCACTCTTGCAAAACCTCCTCTGTTTAAATGTGTGACCATTGAAGATTTTCATTGAATGAAGGAAGCTTCCACTTCCATTGGCCAGTACATCAATTCATTCATTTTATTTCTGCATCGTGCTTGATGGTGTATTACGCGAAGATGGGTTTATAATCTTGTGACTATCACAACTGTTAGAACTAGTCAACCTCAATGAATGTGATAAGTCCCTTTTGAGTCCAAACAATTTATTACACATTTCAGACATCATACGTTGATCATGAATACATCACATATATCAATTAGAATCCTATATTGAATCAGCTATCTTTGCATATCAGTCCTTTGTCCCGTAAATCTGAATTACTGTAGGCAGAACGACATAACTATATGCACGCGTATAGGTGATCCCAATGACCGACAATGATATATCTGGCACTAATATAACTAAAAACGGACTGTTAATTCATCTCGACTAGGTTTAGTCAATTACTAACCTGTAACATTCATCTTTCTTCATCATAACAGTGGACTGACTCATGTCCATAATAAAATACAATATAACTGTGTGGCACTCCATGCCCGACACTATAAGACTACAAGGACACGTCTTCTCAGTTCGACGGTCATTCAAGAAAGGGTCCCGTCTCTTGGTCACGGTGCGTGACTACCAACGCTGAAACGTCACAGCGTTCAATAGGCTAAGAATATTTTACATTACATTAAACGTTGTAACCCCTAAAATCGCATGCTGCTAACCTCTAGCAGACAATGCCAATTAAACTACCGTAACAGACTCATGGGATGAGCATATTCAGGAATTAAATGCTTTACTGTCTATGTTATGTGATTATACTTTAACAGCGAAGCCATCGAAGGCATATGTCGGTTTTCACGACATCTCCTTTCTGGGTCACCGTATTGGTCATGGCATGCTGTATACAGAGGACAGTAATGTCTCTAAAATTCTAAACATCACAGCACCTAAGACAAAAAAACAAGTCAGATCTCTTTTAGGACTAATACAGTTCTATGCTAAGTTTATCCCTCATTTGTCAACTATAACTGCTCCTTTTTCTTCTTTGTTGAGAAAAGGGACAGCTAACGTAATTCAGTGGTCTAACGAGCATCAAATCGCGTTAGATGAAATTAAAAGATTTTTTTCACAGACTCCAGTTTTAAGGTTGCCTAACAAAAACCTTATTTTTATTCTTCGTACTGACGCGTCATCATATGGAATCGCCAGTGTTTTGATGCAAGAATATTCAGGCACCTTGCACCCCGTGATGTACGTGTCGAGAAAATTGATGACCACCGAACAGAAATATTCAGTTCTGGACAGGGAACTTCTTGCCTTAGTTTGGTCTATTACAAAACTGGAACGATACCTATTAGGCTCACATTTTATTGTTGAAAGTGACCAAAAGGCTCTCACAGCTCTTAATACGAAAGACATTAAATCTTCAAAGTCAACAAAGTACGCTATAGCCTTACAACCATACAGCTTTGAGATTCGTTCAATACCTGGAGTTAAAAACGTGTTTGCGGACTGTTTGTCATGCTGTCCAAGCGAACCTGTCAAACCAGAACAACTTCCAGAAATGTAAACGTCTCTACAGATAATCATTCAAGTGGAATGTGATGATCTTTGAACTATGTTATTTGCCTAAACTCTATACAGACTTCGTATGGATCAGGATTATTCGTACCGACATTACTATCAGGATATACTAATTCTTTGCATTGAAACATGACTTTTTAGATCTTACCATTTTCTTGGTACGGGAACACTGTTGTCTGTTGTATACAGATATAGTCAATATTCATAATGAACATATTGGACTACGTAATGTGTTGAAACAGATTTTTTACATCGTACATGGAAAATAAAAGAACAGATTCTCATATTTTATTAACGATTCTTAATATAACAGTAACACTTAGTAAGACTGTTAGCAATTAAATGAATGAGTAATTAGTGATTGTTTTTAATTAAGAAATATATTGATTGATTAGTTAGAATCAGTTTAAGTTTCTCAAGTAGTGGTATAGTTCACATTCACTAACTTTAATAGTTTATATGTATCTCCTTATACTTATATCTACCACTCAGGGTACATGATCTTGATACTTATAGATGATTAGTTCACCTTAGTAATGTTAGAAACATTAAGTGTGTTGTTCTCTTAGCATGTTGAATTATGCATTGTTTATTCACTTTTAATTTCATTTTTCGGTTTATAATTCACTTGTCATTTGTTACATATCATCGTTTTTCTTTTTTTCATTTGAAATCATGTGTTAGTTTTGTTTTCTTTTCTTTTGGGAATTTAGTTGGATGTTTTACCATTCTTTTGGTTGTGATTTCCAACTTTCTTTGAATTTTTTTTCCTTGAATTTCACCACATCGTACCAAAGTAGGTCGATTGTGGATGTATGCTTTAATGCATGCTATGGTTTAGTTGTAGAGTATGATGTCAGAGAGTGATGTTGAAGGGTCAAGCCGGACTGATCGTCCGTAATATATTGTATTGTGTCCCTGATGAATGGGAATTATTTCTATGGAGGACAACTGGTTTTCTTATCAGAAGCCAATGTCAAGATGTATATGTAAGTCTTGCACCCATGTGTTGATAAATAATCTTATTGATGATTTTAAGTGATGTCTCCACTCATTACTGGCACCTAGCTGGAGCTCTCATGGCAGGATTTCAAAAATGGATCAGATGAGCTGATAGCTTCACATGTAAACGTAGTGGTAATCTTACGAGAAGAAATATTATTTAATATATTGCAAAATTGTATTACGAAGTGCCGACATCTCGGTCATGGCACGTATTGGAGAGGTTAGCCAAGGATAGTCGCTAACATGTATTTTATCTTGATGTAGAAATGTGTGGATCTAATGTTTAATCAACTGTCTGAGCAGTCTATGGAAGAAGTTTCTTGAGCAAGACAGTATATTTTGGATGTCTTATCAAGTATTATAAAGATGTATATTAAGCCTGATGTCCTTGTAGAAGGTCAACGGCCGATGCCTTAGAAACTATCATAAAGACAGATTAATTGTATGAACTTTAGTTTAGCGAGGAAGAATATTGATAATGGAACTGACTGGAAAGACGTATATTGCCATTAGGAACATTACGCCAGATTTTCACCATCCTGTTTTCTTATTGATCGTTCATGCATCAAACGTATCATCTACTATTTCATATCGTGTTTGTATCCGTGAATAAATACATTGAACTTTAAAGACAAGCCTTTGCTGAATACTTCAGTTGATCAAAGTTCTATTGACATACTTGAAGTTCATTTTAGAATTCGCGTTATTGGCATGAACTGGCAGTTTCACCTACCATCGTCAACTCATTCAAACATAAACCAACACAACAATTCTGCTGTTTATAATTCTTTGGGAAAAAAAAAACACACACACACACAAATGAGGCACAGTGTAAGTAATAATTTTGGAAGCATAGAGTTAATGTAGGCTACATTTGTTGTACATGTAAAAAAAAAAATAGGAGGAGGTGAGGTGAAGTCTGGGGTGTTTGGGATGAAACCTGGTTCACAATTTTTTTTAATTTATTATCAATATGTGTTATGAGAACCTTATTACACATTCAATTTCCCACTACACCCTCAGTAATCCTTACATATTAGCCTAATTTTTGTTTTTGGTTCTGGTTGCATTCTGCTTTACTATATCGTGCAGTTCTCTAAGTCTGTCTATTCTCAACACCTCTTCTACTGATATAGGTGAACTGCAATCCTGTAAGTAATATAATATTGTTATTATGTGTTTTTCATATTATTTTATTGTAGACATTCTGCACATCAAAATTCTGCTATACTAAAATAAACTATTCTTAATTATAGTCTGAGTAGGTGGCCTAATTACATTTTTGCTGGGAATTTTTAAGTTCCCTATTTTATTTTATTTTGGTGACAAGAAATATCCCTTCAACCTCTAATGAGTTATAATTAGGATATATATTGTTTTCAGTTCCAAATAAGATGAATAACTGCTGATACAGGAAAAGTGACATCACATCTATCAAATCATTGTAAAATGTGGCAAATCGAAGTTACCACAAAATACACAGAGAAATACCGAAACATGTCCCACATAGCACCTGGATTCATGCATACATAGATGGATCAGCAACAAATGCAACAGAAAATGGAGGTGGAGGTGTCTTTCTGACCTTAAGCACTGGTGCACAGAATAAGCTGTCAATGGCAACAGGGCAATACTCAAGTACCTTTAGAGCAGAGGAAACATACTTATATGTTTGTCTAAGGTAATGTTCCACGTTAGCGCCACCGATGGCCTGTTGTAACTTTTCGTTTACTTTGTACATCGACTTTAAGGAAACATTCGTACGATATCCATATCGACTTTTTAACCAAGATTTAACTCGGGAAGGGTATGAATTCTGCGTTTCTGTCTCAGCAGCATACTTGTTGTTTAGTTATATACAACTAATATTTCGCACAGCACTAAAGTTGAATATTTCACACCACCATAAATTTGTAAGAACAGTATCATAAGATTGTGATTGTTATTGTACTTTCAATAATTATTTATTGCGACTTGTTAACACAGTGACATGTGATAATTATGTCATATTTCACAAAGATGAGTTACATGACAAAATACAAGATAAATTATATCGCCTTCTTCTCATCTCTTGTTCCACTGGCACTTGTCTAGTTCTTGTCATCAGTTCCACGTTGGTAACCTTGTCATACCATTTTAATACCTCTATTTTACGCAAGCACCCATTTATGAAAGTCTGTAGCTTTTTGGTTGTTGTCTTTGTTGTTCTCCATGTCTCCGAGCCATACAATAGGACTGACTTCACATTTGAGTTGAAGATTCTTATTTTCGTGTTGGATCCGATTTCTCTTGATCTCCATATATTTCCCAATGCAATGAAAGCTCCTCTTGCTTTTTGTATTCTTATTTTGATATCACTGTCTGTCCCTCCAACTTTGTCTATATTGCTGCCAAGATATGTGTATGATTATACATCTTGTATTGGATCTTCTTCAAGTTCAACCCAGTTATCATTACCTGCATTTATTCTCATTATCTTTGTCTTTTCCCTGTGTATTTTCAGACCCAATTGCTGTGACCTCTCATCGAGTGTTTTCAATTTGTCCTGTATCTGATTACGGTTATGGGACAGAAGAGCTAAGTCATCAGCAAAATCCAGATCATCCAACTGCTTAGTCAGAGTCCACTGGATTCCATTTCTGTTGTGTGTTGTCGATGTTCTCGTAACCCAGTCTAATGCTAGTAAGAAAAGAAATGGAGACAAGAGGCATCCCTGTCGCACTCCTGTTCTTATCCCAAACGGTTCTGTAAGCTGTCCTTCATGAAGAACTCTGCATGTCATGTCTTCATATGTTTTCATTATTAAATTAATGATCTTCAGGGGAACTCCATAATGCCTCATCAATTTCCAAAGTGATTCTCTGTCTACACTGTCAAATGCTTTTTCATAGTCCACAAATCCAATGTATAGTGGTGAATTCCATTCCAGACTTCGTTCAACTATTATTCTCAAAGTGGCTATCTGGTCTGTACAGGATCTATTTTGTCAAAAACCTTCTTGTTCATCTCTCAGTTTCTTGTCTATGGACTCTTTTAATCTCTTGAGGATAATCCTGTTTAATACTTTTCCTGGCACTGAAAGTAACATTATTCCTCTATAATTTGTGCACTCTTGTAAATTTCACTTCTTAGGCAACTTAACCAGATATCCTTCCTTCCATTCTGCTGGTATCTCTTCCTTTTCCCAGACTTTACCAAGTAATTTATATAACATCTCTGTAGCCGTGTCGATATCTGCTTTGATGGCCTCTGCTGGAATGCCATCAGGTCCAGACGCTTTTCCATCTCTTAGAAGCTTTATGGCTTTCTTTATTTCTTCCTTCGTTGGTCTTTCACCATTAATTTGTAGCTCTTCTTCTGCTGGCTGGATGTCCGAGGGGTTTTGTGGAGCTGGTCTATTGAGAAGGTCCTCAAAATATTCTGTCGACCTCTTCATTTGCTCTTGTATATTGCTGAGCAGTTTTCCATTCTTGTCTTTTATGAAGCAACTTGTTTGCTTGTATTTCCCCGTTAGCTTCTTTGTGCTGTTATACAGTTCTCTCATATTCCCTTTGGCTGCAGCATCTTCTGCCTCTCTTGCCAACTCCTCAATATACTTCCTCTTGTCTCTTTTGATACTTCTTTTTACTTCTTTGTTTGCTTCTGTGTACACTTCTTGAGCCTTGGCTTTGGAACTTCTGGTTTTGCTTGTGTTTAAATCTGCTTTCTTGTATTTCCTGTCTTTTATCTTATTGATGGTTTCTGTTGTTATCCATACTTTTTGTTGTCGTTCCCTTTTCCCCAGTATGTCTTCACATGTCTCACTCCATACCATTTTGATTTGCTGCCAATAGTCTTCTGTATTCTCTGCATCTCCAGCTGTTGGAGCACCTGGAATTTGTTGGATATTGTGACCGCAAATTTGTCTCTTTTTTCTTGATTTCTTAGATGTCCTACATTAAATTGTTGTCTATAATTTTGCATTGTTGCATATCTCTTGAGTTTCATTTTTACTTTGGCTATCAGAAGATGGTGATCTGATGCCACATCTGCTCCTCTATATACCTTTACATCTTGCAATGATGATCTAAACTTCTTGTTTATGCATATATGATCAATCTGATTTTCTGTTCTATGGTCTGGTGATATCCATGTTGCCTTGTGTATTCTCTTATGTGGAAACATGCTTCCTCCTATAGCCAGTTGATTTGAAGCACAGAAGTTTGAGAATAGTTCCCCATTTTCATTCATTATTCCGAGCCCCTGTTTTCCCATGACTTCTTCATAGCCGGTGTTGATTGTACCTATCTTTGCATTCATGTCACCCATCAAAATTGTGATGTCTCTTCTTTTTACTTTTTCCATAATTTCCTGTAGTCTAGTATAAAATGCTTCTTTCACAGACTCTTCTTTGTCATTACTTGGTGCATAACATTGGATGACATTTACACTTATTTCTTTTTAGCTGTTTTAAAAGAAGCTGTTATTATTCTGGATCCAACGGCTTCCCATTCAATGAGTGCTTTCTGTGCTTCTTTAGATAACATAAGAGCTACCCCTTCACTGTGGTGTGAACTTTTGTCTTCATGTCCTGAGGACAGCAACAATTCATCTGTGATGAGTTTCTTCCTGTCTACCCCCTTCCACTTTGTTTCACACAGTCCCAGAACCACGATTTTATATTCCCTCATCTCTGCTGCTACTTGTGCCACTTCCCCTTGTTCGTTTAATGTCCGAACATTCCAGGTGCCAAATCTGGAAGTTCTCCTAGAAAAAAGAAGGTTAGTCAGCAACACAGACTCCTTTCGGCTTTCTCTGTGTTGCATCATACACCTCCTTGCGAGAGGACCTTCCTCTGTCTTGGATGGCTGTGTTTTATTTTCTTTAATTGACTTGTCCATGTTTGTTGAAGTTTTTTGTGGTTTAAATTTTTTACAGGATGGGGTAACCGGCCCCATGCCCAACCCTCCTTAGTCGCTTTCTACAACATGCTTGGCAGGGAACAGTGTTACTATTCTTTGCTCCCCTTTCGGGCCCCGGTAACACACGGGTGATTGAACTGTATACAGGGTTCATAGCAAATTTCTTCAAGCATTTTCCAGGCTTTTTTCAGGTTTTTCCAGGTCCAGCACGTGATTTTCAAGGATGGGAAACTCTAATATTTTCCTCATCTAATTTTCTCAGATATAATTATCACTTTGCTGATCAGCAATCCGGAGCATTACCGTCTCCCATTACCAAGGGTGTTTACAGATTTCTTTACAAAGAACTTTTTTTTTTTTTAAATTCATAAAAGATTGAAAAACAGACATCTTTTCCAAGTTTTTAGTGAATTTGTTCAACATCATCACAATAAAATGTTAGTGACATGGATGGTAATGAATAAAATAAGCTTGATTGACGTTTTGATTTAATGATTAACCACGTATATCAACATAAAAGGCTAATAAAATTGGAATAAAATGTTTATAAAAAATTGTATTTTTCGTGTTGGTCTTTTTTGAATGTATTCTGCGTCTGTGGCATCTGACAATGAGCGTTTGTAAATGTTTGAGTAGTTAAGTACCTCTAGTTGAAGTTGTAGCTGTAGGCCTCTGCAAGAGTCTTTGTCAACGATCCACATTGATAATCCTTGACTATGTGGTATAACTTGAAGCAGGGTATCAGGCATAGAGGTACATTGCAATCTGGGCAGTACATGCAAGTCGTGGCTTCTGTTCCCTGCAGCCTTACACACTTTACAGTCTGGTTTGTACCTTGCCCTTTCATATTTATCAATGAAGTGGTGCTCAGTAAGTCGTGTTGTTTTGAAGGTGTCACATTGCGTCGAAGAATAGCAGGTTCAATTTTTTTTTTTCCCGTCCGCCCGCTAATACTCGAGGCGAAATCTCAGGTTATTATTAATGTCTAACCTGACATTGATTTTACGTGAGTATCCCTTTTTTCTTGTACAGAGACAGGTGTCTCTCGCCATTCAGGCAGATACTCGCCGATTTCGGAGGTACCCATTAGAGCTGGGTCGGCTCAGGAGCCGCCAATCCCTGGTCAACGACACTCCTTCAAATGTCCTCGCCAGGTCTCGAGTTAATCCAGTCCAAATCCCGGTCGATGAAAAATCCTCAAATGCCATTGCTCGGGTTTGATCCTGGATCACCCGGTCGCCAGAGCGGTGTGGTAACCTCAACGCTAGCGCGGCTCCTAGCAGGTTCAATAAGAGTCATACTGACATCCTGATCTTCGCTTTGATCTTTTTTTGTAGAGTTGGCAGTGTTGTAGGTTATGTGCCCATTGACCAGGGCAGTTTCAACTAAGAAATAATATAAAAATAGGATCTGTGTGGGTAGGGGTAGCTTGCACCTAGTTGGCTGAAGTGGTCAACACCTCCCATACTTTTGCTGTATTTTTCTGCAAGCACTGGCTTCTGAATTGTTCTGCCCTAAAGAATTTGTCTTTCTAACTGTCTTGTTTATATTATCATTGGAGTGAACAGTGGATATAAGGTTAAATCTTTTCGTATCATGCCAGGTGACTGTCGGCATGCCTTATCTTCTGTCGCACAAAACACAGGATGATTTGTCTTTTTCAATTTGAGTTGTTTTTTCTTCAGTGCTACAGGAAAATGCTTCCTATTTTCCGCTACTGTTCCAAATGCACCAATCTGAATTTCAGGTCTTGAAATAAAGCTGAAGGCTGAATCAAAACTACCACAGAAGAGAATATGTCCCTTGTTGCGTATGAAATTTGAATTAAAACTATGGTGACTTTTCACCAAAAAAAAAGAGTCCAAATAAACTCAGCTCTCAAGAGTTTTTTTCCTTGGTCACAAATGATGTCACATCTGTAGGTCTCCTAGTAGTGTTAGTTTAAAAAAAAAAAAAAAAGGAACACAAATAACTTATGAGTAGGCCTAAGCTATGTATATTTACCAATTCAAAATTCTAAACGCATACATAATACAGTCAAACAATATTTAACTAGAACAAAAGGTAATATATATAGTAATTGGGAGGGTAATACTTATGATAAGTGAAAATCTATTAAATATCTAACTGGAGACCTTTACACACACACACACACCCCATCTTTACTATTTTTGTTGGGTTTTGTTTCGTTTGTTTGTTTAGATTTTTATTTAAAATTTAATTACATTTTTAAAAAAATTTTAAATAACATAGGCTTTATCCACAAAATTGCTGATTTTCATTTATCCTAATTACAGTGATTTGACAGATGTGATGCCACTTTCATGTATCGGCGGTTATTCATGTTATCTGAAATTTAAAACATGTAGGCCTAGGCCTATCCTAATTAGCCTATAACCCTTCAGAGGTAGAATGGGATAAGTCTTTTCATCATAAATATAATAAAAAAGCATTCAAAATATATTTATTTCCAAAAACTGTGGTGAAATGAACAGTGGGACATGGGTCTGATAACAGGGTAGGCTATAGGATATGGAATCGCCATCAATTTCTATTCCTGACCATCATAAACTGTGTCAAATATATTCCCGTATGCAGAGGTAAAAAAGAAATTTCGTTCAAACGCTTGCTTATAGGCTAATTTTGGCCATGGTTAAAAAATAAACTGTAAATAGGCCTACATTGTAAATACAGACGCAAGTATAGTAGGTCTATCTATAAACTGGACTTATTTAAATAGGTTTTATAAATGAGATAAATGAATTTATTACTTACGACGAGTGCTAAAAATAAATCTGCGTTTACGTCGTTAACGCAAAGCGCCAAAAACTTCTGGAAATAGATTTAATGCGCAAAGGGAAGTAAAAATTGTACGGTAACTTTGCGCAAAGGGAAGTAAAAATTGTACGGTAACTTTACAATTTTTACTTCCCTTTGCGCACTTCCATTTCCAGAAGTTTTCGGCAGTTTCGTTTTCGGCACTTTGCGTTAATGGCGTAAACGCAGATTTATTTTTAGACTCGTCGCGTCTGTTGTTGCAAAAAATACCATCAATAACCAAAAAATGGACACAAAGTAACGAACTTTCGATTTCATATTATTTTTCAAGGTCCGATGCGGAAAATTTAAGGCGTATAGCCATTTTTCCACGCTTTTCAAGGCCTGGAATTTTTTTTTCGTTTTCCAGGTTTTTCAAGTTTTTCCAGGTCGCTACGAACCCTGTGTATACAAATGACATTTTGTTTTCATCAGTTAAGGTTCATTGTAATGTTTTTCTGAAATCAAGATTAGTGTTATTGACTTTTCTTTGATGTTACTGTGATGTCTAATACATGTTTGTATTTAATCAACGGGGGTTCTTTCCAATAATTAAGTACCATAAGAAACAGTGGCCTGGATACCTATTAGCTCTTACATTACTGAGAGGATTCTCAACCTGCTAAGAGACAGTTAATTTCCAGTATCCTTATAAATATGCCATTGATTCTCACTCTGTTCTTTTCTTCCTGTAAAACTTATATTTAACATTTTCTGCAGTTTTTACTTGAGCCAGCCTTCAGTGAGATCATCTTGTGCAGTTTTGGTACTTATTCCTATGTTCACTTATTCTATCAGTCCATCTTCCATTGTAACCTGCCACTATGGGTAAAAATCTATGTAGTTTCAGGGGTTCTATAAGAAGGCAAAAGATGAGGACAACTGCTTCAAAAATGGCACAGCTTCAGATGTGACTAAGGGCTTGCAATCTCATCATGTAAAACAGCCCACTTGAGAATTCATCACCACAAATGCTTTGATTGTCCCATGCTTCTTAAGAAGCATAGAAGGTACAATCCTTCAATCATGAGGAAATAAATGTATGAAACACTCTTTTACTGATAGTTGTAAAACAGGTTCTGCACTTAGCTACCCCTTTCCACAGACCATGTCTCCAGACAACAGCTAGACTGGTAGCATGTGTCTTGTTGAATGTGCTACTATTCCCACTTTAACTACAGGTCATGCTGGATTACAGACAAGTGTATCAAAGATGTCAGTATCAATATTTTGTATGTGGTAGTTTAAGCAGTAAGATCTCTTAATGCTTGATTTCACCATGACTATTTTTTAAACCTTTCGCCAATAAATTAGCTACAGAAGAAAACAGTGTTACAGAATGATCCAGAAGATCCATGGGGTGGCAAACATCTTGAAGTAACACAATAAAAACAGCACACGAGCCTACATTATATGCACCAGCATTCAGCCTCAACTTAAAAAAGAAGCTTATTTACATGTGTACCTTCATTTTTCCATATATCTGACTGTTTTACTTTATGCTCTCCTAATCTCTTCCTGCTAATGCCTGCAACTGTCTGGGAATTAATGTCTGAATCTTTAGAGAAGCCATTCCAATAACACTCCTGGATGACATGCAATACAAAATCATAGGTTATGTAAAGGGTTTTTTACAATCACTACAAATCAATACTGTTATCACAAGGTTCAATTTTGAGACTAACAACAAACTGAAGTGTTTGAAGTATGTTTGTATACACAACAAAGACTTCAGAAAAAAGCTGGAAATAAATTATCAGTGTCCACAAAGTTGATGTATAAATGTGCCTGACATTGATGATTCTGAGTCTTGCTAAGTGATCTACATATGATTTTGCTGTTCAAAATGTGTTTGTTCTTCCATGAGTTAATTTATTTAAAGCTTCTTTTACATGGTCTAGCATCACTGAGGTCAGAATTTTGTTTAGCCATTGCCAAGCTTTGTCTTCACAGTTGATGTAAATAATCACACTGAATTTCTAAATTAGTTGAAATGAAACATGCTGGCAAGGAAGAGAAACAAAGAAAAACAACACTGTAAAAATGGTGCTATGTTTAGGACATAAGAGAGGTAGAGGAAAAAAAGAAGAAGGGAAATGGAGACAGACATGAAATGTATGCAAAGACATGGAAAACAACTGAACAGATGGCATAGGACAGGAAGGCTTGATCTGAATTTGTTGAAAGCCTCTCACTCATTTCCTTTTCTAATTCAATTATAGCTACATATAGCTTGACATATTTTAGGCCCTTTATTTCTTCGTCTTCTTCTTGCGATCACATCTTTGATGTTTGCACCATCAGACAGTTCTCATGATGAATTTGACCATTGTCTAGAGTTCCTCTTTAGCTCCATACAGCTTTGAGTTTAGTGTTGAGTCATTAGGCCAGTATATCTTTCTTAACTGGTCATACAGAGGACAATCCTATAGAACATGCTCAGCAATTTGTTCATTTAATTCACATGTGCACAGTGGTGAAGCAGACAATCATAGCTCATACATGTGTTTATTCAGTTTGTTATGCCCTGTCCTGAGGCAAAAAATGGTGATTTGTCCCTGCCGGTCAAGAGTGTGGTAGTCGTCATTGGGTTGATTCTGTTCTCTTCTGATAGCCTGGATAGCTCTCTACTGGCACCTCCATTCTTAATGGCATTTGTTGCTGATCCATCCATGTAGGCAAGTATCCATAATTGTTCAGAATAGCTTTCTTGGATCATACTCAATGTAGCAGTTTGTTTTTGCAGATCATTATACTCATTCAAAAAAATGTTGTGCTAAGTCGGCCGAAAGGCACAAATATCGCAGCTTCACTGTGAATGGACACAATTGCAACTAAGGTCCTTTTCAGGACCAATGAAGAAGAAGAAGATATCCAATTCTGAGACTACTGATTGATGTATTAATTTAGAGGGCTGGCCTGTTTCCATGGTACAGGGGTATATGGTGGGCTTCAGTAGTGTTGTCTTCATGGATAGGTCTTTTTGATGCTGTCTTTTAAGTCTTTTTCCCTGATGGACAAGCTTCTATGTTTTAGACATCCCAATGCCAGATCATCTAGTCTTGCTTTCTTTGGGTGCATTGGCATACTGTTGTACTTTTTGTATCTCTTCTATAGGACAATGTCTGTAATCTAGCAGCTTTCTGCATCTCTGATATCGGAGTAGTTTTCAAGGCTCGTTAGCTGATTTGATTATAAGCATTATCTTTTAATGGGTTTTCACTTATCATAAGATGCCTTGTGTTGAAAGCAGTGCATGATCATTGAAGAAATCGGGTTTCTCTGACAGAGGGTTCCTTCAAATTATTGTTGCGCAGGCTTTATAAAAGAAGTAAAAAGCATTGTAAAGGATGTCAGAGTGAAAAGTTATATGTCAGAGGGAGACTCAAAGTTGGCCAAGTCGATAGAAGGACTAGATATCTATTTTATGTGTACTTTATTAATAACGTTCAAGACTGTGAAATCCCAAAGCAGGCTGGGCCTCTCATTTATCAGTGGGATAATAAGTCAAATTTCAGGCTGTAACAATGTAACTGCTGTTTATGAAACTGGGCACATTAATGGAAATATGTGCAGTAAAAGTGACTAGGATCATGAAAGAAGGTACTCGATATGTGATGTCAGAAGTAATACCTGAAATGCTCTGAAAATATTTTCTGTTGGATTTATTATGTCAAATTAAACCTTGGATTGTCCTGGCTTGATTTATTCTCTCAATCTATGTTGTGTGAATCTGTATGTCAGCCCATCTTAACAGAATCATAAAATATAAGCTGTCAGGGTTACACAACACCTTGCATACTGTTAGAAATCTTATGTTTCCCGTTATCATATGGTGTGTTCTTGCATACTACATGTTTGCCACCTCTTTAACTTTTTTTCTTTTCCTTACCACTACTTCCACTTTTTTCATTACTAACTTTCCCACAGACTTCAAACACAAAGCTGTCTCATGAGATTTGTACTGGGCATAGCCACACCACATCCATTATAAAATTTGATTGATCCTTCTTTCTTGTTTATTTCATTCAGAATAAATTATTATGTGGCAGTCAGAATAAAATTAACCTGCTCTAGAATATCGCATTTCATAGTTTTTTTTTTTTTTTTTTTTCTTTATCATAAGCCCACTATTACTCGAGGCAAAATCTCTGGTTAATATGTCTAACCTGAGACTGATTTTACATGAACATCCCTTTTTTCCCTGTACAATGACAGGTATCCTCTCACCATTCAGGCAGATACTCGCCAATTTCGAAGGTACCATTAGAGCTGGGTCAGCTCAGGAGCCGTTCGGGTTATTCCAGTCCCTGGTCGATGACACTTCTTCAAACGTCTTTGCCAGGGCTTAACCTGAACAGCAGTGGAGAGGGGAGAGGGTAAAGCACCTCAATCTTGTCTCCTGTCAAGTCGCAATATTTTAAAGATGTTTTATATAGGCAGTTGCCCAAATCCCCCCTACCTTTCTAGGATTTAGTGAAACCTCCTAACCTTCAATATCAATGTGATCAGTAAAATAAACCACCTACAACTCAATTCCTGCTTTTCACCTACATTTACATTTGAGACAATTGTTTTAATATTCTTTGGTGCCTTGTAAACACTGAGTTTCTTACAAGTCATGAACTTTAGTTTAGTTAACTATATACAATTAAGCTAGAATTTTAGATTAACAAATACCTAGTATTAAGGTGACCATATTTTCAAAACCCTAATCCGGGACAAAATAGTAGATTTGACCTATTTCAATGCAAAACATCGGGACGAAAGGGTAAAGAAAAGGTCAAAAGTCGGGACATGTCCCGGAAAAATCAAGTTGATGTCAATTAAAAATAATATACATTTTATATATACATTTGAATAACATATATAATAACATAAAAAACAGGTTGACAGAAATCGAATGAGAGCAAGACAAAGAATGGCAATTATGAAAAAACTTGCTGGAACAACTTGGGGTGCAGATGAGAAAGTGCTTAAGACGTTGTACGCAGGGCGAGTGAGGCCAGTTCTTGAATATGGCATGGCAGCATGGGCAACAGCAGCTAAGACAAACTTCGATAAAATTAGCAGACTCCAAAATCAAGCAATGAGAATTATAACGGGAGGCATGAAGTCAACACCTATAAAAGAACTCGAAAAGATTACTTGCCTCCAGCCAATGACAGATAGAAGAGACTGCAGGGCTCAGCAACAGGCCGAAAAATTCAAAAGACTAACAGACCATCCAATGTGCCATAGAATAAATGCTCTTAGAAGGCAAAGACTCAAACGAAGTAATTTTGTAGAATCAACCAAATCACACATGAGAGCAGTATCCATAGATGAAATATCCACTGTTAAACCCATCTACACTGCACACAAGCTTCCAATTTGGAAACAAAATCGTTTCCCTAAAATGATAGAAAACATTCCTGGAATTGAAAGTAAAAAGAGCCAAACTGCAACAGATAGAAAATCCATAGCGACAAAATACATAGAGACACATTATCCACGCAACACCTGGACCCATGCATACACAGATGGATCAGCAACAAATGCAACAGAAAATGGAGGTGGGGGTGTCTTTCTGACCTTAAGCACTGGTGCAGAAAAAAGGCTGTCAGTGGCGACAGGACGATTCTCCAGCAACTTCAGAGCAGAGGCAGAGGCCTTGAAAACTGCAGCAGAGGTTATATTGACAGAAGAAAGGTCAGAGAGACAAGTTGCTTTCTTTACTGATGCACAGTCAGTAATTGCATCGTTGAAAAGCCAAAATAATACAGACCTGGATGATCTCAGAGTAGTGCTCCACAAACTTTGTCAACGATTCAAAAGTATTGTGATCCAATGGATCCCATCTCATTGTAACATCGCCGGCAATGAAGAGGCTGACAGAATGGCAAAAGAAGGTTCACATCTACCTCAGCCTGATGCAAGCATAACTTTTGAGGAGGCAAAGAGTTTTATCAGAATCAGTTACAGAAACAAATGGAATGTACAACATCCAGGGCACACACAGAATGATGCTTACTACCAGCTCCACAGAAGAGAAAAAAGGTAAAGGTAAAGGAACCCGTTACACGCCCATTGAGGCATATTGGGAATATGGTGTTAGGCCCATATTATCTTGACCGTCGGCACACGAGGGGTGATGTGGTCGGCATCACGCCGGCCGCCTTAACCTTCCCAGAGTTGCTCTGGTACCCATTTGGGGCTGGGTCAACCCAGGAGCCGTTTGTGGCCTAAAAAATTCCCGCCTCATCTGGGGATCGAACCATAGACCACTGCGCTAGGAAGCCAGTGCACTAACCACTATGCTACCGCGGCTCCCCCCACAGAAGAGAACAAGTGGTAATCTTCAGACTCCGCACTGGCCACAACAGATTGAGATACCATCTATTCAACAAGCTAAAGATAGGAACTACCGATCAGTGTAACTGTGGCACTGATAAAATGACTGCTGAACATCTGCTTCAAAGTTGCCCCTTATATGTGGTACAGAGAAAGTGCATATGGCCGACGCCAGCTCCTTTCGTGGAAAAGCTTTACGGGGATTCAAATAGCCTCAAACTGACTACTGCTTTCTTTGAGAACATTCAAGTGGACGTCTGAGAGTGTACGAAGAAGAAGAAGAAGAAGAATAACATACATTTTACTGTATAAGTTTAACGACTTAAACTAATAAGAGAGAAAAACATCAATAATCCTTACTTAAGGTGAAGCTGAGTTACTGTACTTTTCAGATGAGTGGATTTTTATCAATAGGTCCTTCTTTGCAATCAGCATCTTAAAAAACTCGACACATGTTTCCTCACAGTTCACTTCGGTTGTCAACATAGCTTTCAAAGTTTCAACACCTAGCTGTGTTTTATCACTTGCCCATAAGCTGTTCATCAAAAAATAAAAATCATTCTGTGGCAGCATTTGTTCCAGGTAGACAGAAAAAAAACTCTGCCAACTTCAAAATATTTGAAAATGTCACATTATTGTTTTTAAAGTGGGAAACCATTTCAATCCAACGTTGTGGTGGCAATGTTTTTTGGCACTTCATTCACTAATTTTCTGAGAAGTAACAAACTGCTTCATATAGACATATTCGTCATAAATTTCAGTTTCTGTAAAGTGGGCTGAAGGTAATGTTTGAATCACTAGTGATGATGATATCTCAATATCTGCGCAAATTAGTATTCTGTTCAGCGTTACCCAGCTGTAGGATTCTAGGTCTTGAAAATTTTTTGCAGCCCATTTATTCAAATAATTGAAAGCTGTTTCATAGAATGAAGAAACGCTAGCATGAAACTTTTTCACATCCTCCTTTGGAAGTCGTCCATTTCCAGCTTTTCAAGGATTAGCTTAACTCTTGATGGCAAGAAACAGTCTTCCAGTTACGACTTCAAAATAGTTTTCAACCTGTTGAAGCTGTCAATGACTTCAAACACAGTGACCGTCTGTCCCTCTATTTTTTGCACTGCTTCGTGGAATGGAGAGGCCTGACTGTGAACAAAAACAAGCCATGCCTCAGATAGAGGATTTTCAAAGAATGTCTGTATAAATACTGGGCATCTGTCTTGAGATTGAAAATATGATTTTAGAGGCAGGAACATCTGAAGAACCCTTTCAACAGCAGGCAGCAGAGCAAGCCACCTAGTCTGAGCATAACCTAAGATCATCTGGAAGTCTGTTTCCACAAACTGGCAAAACTCCTTGAGTCTTTCAACTCGTACTGTGTATGATTTGAAGAGTAGATAAATTTTAGCAAAAATCAGCTCGACATCAACAGACAGTACATCTGCAGCTGTTCGAACAGTGTTGTGGAAAATATGACCTGCACACCCAACTCCTATAAGACCATGTCCAAGGTTTTCTTGCAGTTTTTTGAAAACATTGTTCTATCCTTTCCTTTCAGCACCTCCAAAATTGGAATTTGTGTTGTCTGCGCATTATCCAACTACTTTCCTGTCTAAACCATTTTCAGTTATGCAGTCATTAAGAAAACTACTTACAATATCAGATGTTTCACCTGGCAATGACTTTAAGTCTAATATTTTAATTTTCACTCCATTACTGTGATCAAAGTATCTGACAAGCAAAGGAAAAATCTTGAATTCTTTGTGGTTGGATGCATCTGTCAGTACAGAAATAAATGTAGACTTTTCTAGGTCACACCTCAACTCATTTAGAATATGGGGTGCCAAGACATTTCAAATAATGGCTTCTGTTTTCGTACGTGCACATGCAAATTTTGGCTCTAAAGTAACCTGAAGTAATTTTGATGTGCAATCCATAGACCTGAAAGTATGATTGTGTAGCACTGTATGGTATGCAAAGGCGCCTTCTATAGCAGCTAATTGCTCTTCTTGGTCACCAATTTTATCAGCTCTGAAGAAAGTGGTTAACAACGAGCTTGATGCAGCCGTAACGACGGCTCTCTTATGTTTCTCACTGCTTATGTGGTTCTTAATATCACCACGTCTACTATGGCTTATCGAAAACCCGGAGGCACATATATTGCATCGTACATTGAAGTTTGATGTACTCTTTTTAATAAACGGATATTCCTTTTGTAAATCTTCATTGAAACTGCATTTACGCTTTGGTACCATTTTCTTACAACAATAACAAAATATGCACAAATAGTTCACCGTTTAAATTAAATAAACGTATACCGTACGCAAAATCTTGGTACTTTACCACTACCTAAAATTTCAAATAATTGCGAATATCACATTGGAACTACAAAACTAATTCGCGATCCTGACAACCACTTGTGCTGTTTCGGCGCCAGTTCATTAATAATTAAAATTTCCCTCAAGTCAGCCACGGAATAATAATTTTTTTTAATCTGTGAGATTTATGCCAAATTGGCAAATTCGTCCAAAACCGGGACAAATTGGCGTACCGGATTGCATCGAAAAAAAGTCGGGACAAATTATCAAAAATGGTCGAAAACCGGGACTGTCCCGGAAAAACCGGGACGTCTGGTCACCTTACTAGTATAGACCACCATAAATTCTGAAAAAGATCACTTAAAACTGTCCAAAATAAATTCTTTATCGGTGCAGCATATTGCAATATAATATTTTCTTCTCTGAGCATTAACAGTATACCATACATCCAAGCCACCAACGGGCTGATCACCCGTTTGCCAGTCACTTTGATTACGGAAACAACAGCAAATGGATTGATTTGCCATTGCCCTAAAGACGCCAATAGGCGTGATGGGAAACAATGGCAAAGAAAACCTATCTGCTGTTGCCCTAAGACACCACTAGGCGTAATGGCCACTGACTGCTTTGACGGTCGGCGGCTAAGGACGGAAGAAGAAGAAGAAGAAGATACATCCAAGCCACAATATTATTAAAGCTTCTAAACAATGTTACAAATATGGTACATACCTTAACATTTGTTTCCTGCTTTATTTCTGCAAACAGACTTGTGTCATTAGCTGCCACATTTCTTCCAGCCTGAAAGCAATGAACAGTATTAGATGTAATACTGTAGGTATCACATTAAGAAAATAAAGTTGTAATAAAAATATATTACACTAACACTTGAATACCATCAACACCAAGCAATAATTATTGTTAAATAGTGAGGCTTTAGCTTAATGCAGTTGCAATAGCCATAAACTTGCAAGGAACAGTCAGTGTGATTTTCCTTTTGAGTGAGCTAGAGGCTACATGCCCTCTGGAGGTGTGTGTGTGTGTGTCCCATGCCATTCTATTCATGTATGTGGAATAATTATTGATTATGTATATCTCAACATGAGAATTCTATTGGAGTTTGATAAATACATGTAAGCTCAAGGTAGGAGCTGTGTAATTCACCCAGTGACGGCTGATTGCAGAATGTATGTTCTTTAGAGAACAGTTAAATATAAATGAAGTACATTATCTTCATTGAAACCACGGGTTCTTATTGTATGGGACATGTCTTGTGACCGACCTATTAACTACGAGAGTGTATTCACACGTGAACAGTGGCTCATGTAGCTAAGCTGTTATTTACAAGCAGATGACAGTCTTACATGTGCTATCCACACAGAATTGATTAAATATTTTCCTAGAAATCACCAGTAGGATTTCTGAAGTGTCAAACCTTTTTATTGACTAACATTGATGTATATCTTGTAAACTGTTATGGAATGTGTTGTATGATGAAGTATCTTGTGTTACATGTATAAATTGTAGAAGTCATCTATGCCAGGCATCCAAGAACATTTTATCTAAGTGTGGTGTTCCAGATGTGTTGTGCAGTCTGTAATATCATGGGCATTGCCTAGTTTCACAGAACACCTCCTAACACACCATCAAGTCAAGAGAAGCCATTACCAAACAACAAGAAGCACTACAGACTACTCACTAACACAACAGAGGAAGATTCACACCACCTTCTCAACATTAAAGTGTAGTAAAGAACCCCGTGACATTAGTGGAGATACTCTATCCCACTTAATCATTGTTCGCAACACTGGGTTACCAACCTGTATTGTTAAATGTGTTACTCAGTCTTTTATATTAACTCTACATTTTAGTTTTGTAAAAATATACCTTGTTTTAATGAGTGAGGGTGGTAATACCATAAGTCAGAAGAGTTCAGGACCACAACTGGTGTAAAACAAGGTGATAATGTGTCACCTCATCTTTTCAAACTCCTCATGGACCATGTCATCAAATCATGTAAGAACAGGACCAACAAGTATTCAGTGGGGTACTGGAAGATGAGATGGGTCTGTATTTCAGAGCAAGCATTAGCTGATAATGTTGCCCTGATTGCTAAATCAGAGGCACATCTTCAACCCAACCTGCAAGTCTGGAAGGAAGTAGCTGGAGATGAGATGGATTGTCATCAGCAGCTTCAAAACAAAAACCATGGTGACATCACAAGAGGAAAGAAGAAATCAGATTAAGCTAGGAGAACAGATCCTGGAGCAGGTCAACCAGTTTAATTACCTCAAAGCTGTTATAGACTGGAAGTGAGACATAAAGGAGGATTGGCTACCTGAAGAGCAGCAGCTGGGAGATTTTTTCAGGCCAAAGTTAGCAAGCAAGAAAAAAGATGGCTGTATAATGCCCCACCTATATTCCAGTCTTGACATATGGATGCAAGTCATGGGCAATGACAACAATCCACAAAAATGCCAGATTCAAATCTTAGAAATGAGATATCTGAGAGATAAAGTGACAAGAACAGATATGGTCAGCAACCAGAGGGTATGGCAAGGCCTCAAAACCCAGCCAATGCAGACTCAAGTAGAACAGTCCCAACTGTGATTATTTGGCCCTGTCTGCAAAATGGAAGAAGATTGGCTACCATGACAAGTATGGGAAACATTAAACAATCTCAGTAAGTCAGCAATAAGTGAGTCCCAAAATTGGTTGTTGCTCTTCACCCTATTAATATTTCTGTGACCCACAGTTCCTATCCCTTGGGTCCACATCTGTTTAATACCTTTCACAAACCCTAACCTTAAAATAACTAATTAAAAGAGAATAAAAATGACAGAACACTCTTGACTCACTCTCACTGCCCAGAGATATGAGTTAGACAAGATTTTAACTCTTAGACAGGAGCAATGCTAACAGTGTTGGTTCGTTTATACACCTGTACTTCAGCAATGATGACAGAAGAGAATTAATTTTTCAGTAGATGACAGACAATGACTCAGTAGATCTTTAAGTGATGAAGGAAATAAAAATAACAGAAAGAAAAACAAAAGAGGAATGATAATTCTAGACTAACCCTATGGACTCTTAAGGGGAGGTTTAACCCCCAAAAATGAAGAATTTCATTGAAAATATCAAATTTTAGATACATATTGCACTGGAAAGTACATTCATTTGCCCACATTTCTGTATGTTTATTTTCACTAAAACCTTTGTGGATGATTTTATATAAATTTTAAAAGTATGTCAGGTAAGTGTATTTTTACCTAATTATATATGTAAAATATACAAATTGGTATATTTGTGATGCTATATTGCTTGTAATGCGTTGATTCGGTATCGTATTCATTTCCCTGAAGCAAACAGAATTCAAGTTTTCAAACATAGTTTCATGTGTAAAAATAATTTTGACTGGCTAATTTTTATTAACCATGGGGTCCTTTGATGGGTCATCGAAATAATAACGTGGCTGGAGGTATTCCAGTAGAGTGGTAGGGTACCTCCTTATACACAAATAAAGCTGCAGGTAAGAACGAATCACAGGATTCTGGTGTCTCCTGTGCAAGCTTACGTAAAATTGTAAGTAAAGAGTCCCGTTATATCTTTCCGCTTGTCCAATCGTTGGTGGATGATAAAATGTGCGGACGAGAATATTTTGAAAAATCCTAAAAACTTCATCTCCATCAGTTTCCCTCTGAACTGTGAACCATTGTCAGTTAATATCTGATAAGGGTATCCTAATCTTGAATATATTGAGAGCAAAGCCTCTCCTACATGTAATAAGTCTGCTGAGGGTAGAGCAATTTTCCCCCCGCATAGTACATGTCTACATGATCCAGAAAATATATTTTTTTCGGAAACTGACGAAAAGCGCATAAAGTCTTGAAATGAAGAATTTAATGAAAAGTAAGCTACAAAGTATGACACAGACATGGAATCAATAAAGGAAAATACCAGAATGATTCCTACATCAGGGGGATACCGAGGTGAGTAAATTTTGTGTAAAAGTGTAATTCCTTCCTTTTTTCTAATTTTCTCAAAACCTCATTTTCACACAAATGTCGGCACGCCCATGATTTTTCAAAAACTATTAGGGATACAGCAGTAAATTTCCACATGCTGTACACATAGTGCTCATTGAAGTAAACTAAAATAAATGATATATGTTAACAAACTACATAACTGTTAAAAAAAATAGCTAAGATACCCCCCCTTAAAAATTTCAACTGTTTTTCGATTGGTATGTTAAAATCCAAAAAAATTCAGATATCAAACCAATCAAAATTATTTTAGTATACAATCATTATCATATATTAACAAATGAAACAGCCAAATTTCATAACTCAAGTTATACTCACATTTGAGATATCTTGGGCAACATAATACCCCAAAAAAGCTAAAATTTGCCTTTTTTTCACTGTTTTTCCGCCATAGATTGCAAGTTTTTAGTATATACCTCAATGTTTTGTATTTTTTTCAGTCATTTTGCTTGTATAAATGACCAGATATAGATATTAACTTATAATTCTGTGTTTTTCATTTTGGGGGTTTAACCTCCCCTTAATCTCTCAAGCATGATCCAGTTAAAGATTTTCCCTGACACTGATAGTAACATTCATCATGATCCAGTTAAAGATTTTCTCTGACACTGATAGTAACATTCATCATGATCCAGTTAAAGATTTTCCCTGACACTGATAGTAACATTCATCATGATCCAGTTAAAGATTTTCCCTGACAGTGATAGTAAAATTTATCATGATCCAGTTAAAGATTTTCTCTGACACTCATAGTAACATTCATCATGATCCAGTTAAAGATTTTCCCTGACACTGATAGTAACATTCATCATGATCCAGTTAAAGATTTTCTCTGACACTGATAGTAACATTCATCATGATCCAGTTAAAGATTTTCCCTGACACTGATAGTAACATTCATCATGATCCAGTTAAAGATTTTCCCTGACAGTGATAGTAACATTCATCATGATCCAGTTAAAGATTTTCCATGACAGTGATAGTAACATTCATCATGATCCAGTTAAAGATTTTCCCTGACACTGATAGTAACATTCATCATGATCCAGTTAAAGATTTTCTCTGACACTGATAGTAACATTCATCATGATCCAGTTAAAGATTTTCTCTGACACTGATAGTAACATTCATCATGATCCAGTTAAAGATTTTCCCTGACACTGATAGTAACATTCATCATGATCCAGTTTTCCCTGACACTGATAGTAACATTCATCATGATCCAGTTAAAGATTTTTCCTGACACTGATAGTAACATTCATCATGATCCAGTTAAAGATTTTCCCTGACACTGATAGTAACATTCATCATGATCCAGTTAAAGATTTTCCCTGACACTGATAGTAACATTCATCATGATCCAGTTAAAGATTTTCCCTGACACTGATAGTAACATTCATCATGATCCTGTTAAAGATTTTCCCTGACAGTGATAGTAACATTCATCATGATCCAGTTAAAGATTTTCCATGACAGTGATAGTAACATTCATCATGATCCAGTTAAAGATTTTCCCTGACACTGATAGTAACATTCATCATGATCCAGTTAAAGATTTTCTCTGACACTGATAGTAACATTCATCATGATCCAGTTAAAGATTTTCTCTGACACTGATAGTAACATTCATCATGATCCAGTTAAAGATTTTCCCTGACACTGATAGTAACATTCATCATGATCCAGTTAAAGATTTTCCCTGACACTGATAGTAACATTCATCATGATCCAGTTAAAGATTTTCCATGACACTGATAGTAACATTCATCATGATCCAGTTAAAGATTTTCCCTGACACTGATAGTAACATTCATCATGATCCAGTTAAAGATTTTCCATGACACTGATAGTAACATTCATCATCATCATACTTCAGCTGTCCAAGAAGCATAGACCTTCAACAAACTTATGCTAAGTCTTCCTGTCTTGTGCCTTCAGCTCACATCCTACTATGTCTTCCTCGTGTCTGTCTCCAGTTCTCTTCTCCATGTGCTCATTGGTCTCCCTCTACCTCTCTCTCCCTGGGGACTATGGAACAAGGACTGGCCTGGTATTGCTATCAACAGGTTTTCTCAATGTGTGCTGTGTCCATCTCCAGTGTCTTCTTCTCATCTCTTGTACCACTGGTAGTTGTTTGGTTCTTCTCATCTCTTGTACCACTGGTAGTTGTTTGGTTCTTCTCATCTCTTGTACCACTGGTAGTTGTTTGCTTCTTGTCATCCGTTCTGCAAGGTGATCCGGTCATACCACTTCAATCGTTCTATTCTATGCAAGCACCCATTTATGAAAGTCTAGCTTTTTTGGTTGTTGTCTTTGTTTTCTCCAGGTTTCAGAGTCATGCCGTACTGACTTGACATTGAACTTAAGATTTTTTTGCTCTCCACATATTTCCCAATGCAATGAAAGATCCTCTAGCTTTTTGTATTCGTATTTTGATATCACTGTCAGTCCATCCCATTTGGTCTACATTGCTGCCAAGGTTTATTTATGATCTTGAAGGGGCATTTCTTCAAGTGCAATACTGTTATCATTTGTTGCATTTATTACCATTATCTTTCTTTTCTCCCTGTGTATATTGAAACTTACTTGCTGTAAACTCACATCAAGCACTTTCATTGTTTTGCATCTAATTATGGCTATGGGACCGAAGAGCCAGGCCATCTGATAAATCTACATTATCAAGTTGTTTAGTCACTGGATACCATTTCTGTTGACTAAAGTTGTTGGTTGAGGTCAATGTTTTCATAATTCAATCTATAGCCAATAGGAAGAGAAATGGTGACAGGAAGCATCCTTGTCACACTTCATCTCTTATCCCAAATAGTTTTGTAAAACTTTCTCCATGAAGAGCTCTGCACATTGTGTCTTCATGTTTTCTTTATTAAGTTAATGATCTTCAGGGGGACTCTATAATGTCTCACCAATTTCTGAAGTGATTGTCTGTCCACCCTGTCAAGTGCATCTTCATAGTCCACACAAACCTATGTAAAGAGGCCAATTTCATTTCAGACTTTGTTCCACTATTATTCTCAATGTGGCAGTCTGGTCTGTACAGGATCTGTTTTCCTTAAAACCTGTTTGTTTATCTCTTAGCTGTCTATCTATGGACTCTTTTAATCTCTCAAAGATGATCCTGTTTAATATTTTTCATAGCACTGATAGTAATATTGTTCCTATGTAATTTGTGTGCTCTTGTAGATCTTAAGCAGCTTGACCAGATAACCTTCCTTCCTTCTGCTGGAATTTGATGTAAAAATTATTCCTCTGTAATTTGTGAACTCCTGTAAATTTCATATAGGTTAACTTGATATCTTTCTTTATGTTTTTTTCTTGATGCCATTGTCTATACCAATGGGTCTGTAATCTGGGATGAGAAATCCGGTTGGGGCTTCTCTGCTAAGGTACTGGGCTGAACATAGCGGGGCTTACAAGATAACAACTTCCAGCATGAGAATGGAGGTCAAGGCTTTTACTGCAGCCTTAAGGTGGATAACTGAAACTTCATTAACAAAGGCTATCATTGTATCCGACTCTCAGTCCATGCTTTGAAAGGTTCAAAGTGGTTGGTTGCGTCACATATGGAAAACAATCATAGAAGCTTCCAGTCTACAAGAGCTGGTGTGGATATACTGTCCTGGTCATGCTAGTGTATGTGGTAATGAAAGAGCTGACAGACTAGCATCAAGAGCACCCATAGTGAGGACATTAGATATGGATAAGGGAGATATACTGAGAGCAATTAATGATTGCCTGTTGGAGAATGCCACTGCAATAGATGAATCATTAAGGTTAAGACTGTTGGAACTTGGGATCAATTATAAAGCTAGTAGAGATGGACATATGAGAAGATGCATCTGTTGTGTTTACAACCAGCGAGCTACAGGAACAGTTAGCATTCACATTCAACATATACTGATGGAGACTGAGCACCTATGGGTTTGCCCGGAGTGCATTGACGTCAATTCTTTATAACAATAACAACGTTTTGTGGGAATTTCTTCTCCCTCAAAGATGGTCAGGTATTACTTGTAACTCTAGATGCTCCATAACAGATGAGGTAGTTCCACCAAAACCCTCTTTAACATAATTCTTCTCTTCTGTAGAAGCTGATTCAGTTCATAACTGTTCAAGAAGATTTTTTTCCCCTTCCGTTCATTGATTTGTGTGTGGTAAGAATCTCTGTAAACCTTTGACGGAAAAGATTCTAACTTGAATGGCAGTAAGGAGAGGAAATTGTAAGGCACCTCAACCATGCCAGCTGTCAAGTCATAAAGTTTTAAAGATATTTTAGACATGCAACTGCCCCCCCCCCCCTCCCCCCTAGTTTTAATGGGAACCTACTTACTACCATTATTTGACCAGTAAAATTAAAAAAACCAGTAACTTAAATCCTGCTTTTCTCCTACAATTACAATTGGGACATTTGTTTTAATATTCTTTGGTGCCTGATTAAAAAAAACTTAGTTTCCTACAAGTCACAAACTTTAGTTGTTAAGTAAATACATATAATTAGGCTTAACTAAGACTTTAGTGAACAAATTCCCAGTATAGATCAAGATAAATTATGAAAATGATCACGTAAAATTGTTCAAGATCATTTCTTTACATGTCCAGCAAATTGCAAAAACATTCTTTTTTTTTTCTCACAAATTTAACACTATACCATGCACACCTTTATAGTCTAAACAACATTTGGAAGTCCTCTCAGTACAGCACAAAATTAAGATTATATCAGAGCTGTGTGCTTACCGTTCTTCTCCATTGAGCGGAATGCTGGAGAGTAACAGAGAAGGAAATGAAAAACAACCTGCGGAGGACTGTGACACTGAGATGCAAAGAATGAACCAGAGTTGGGGCACTGTACAAAGGATGGCCACCGACCAAGCAAAGTGGAATCAATTTGTTGTTGCCCTACAAGACGCCACCAGGCATGATGGCCACAGACTGCTTTGACAGTTGGCAGCTAAGGATCAAAGAAGAAGAATGCACCCTTGAAAGCTTCCAAATGTCAATATTTTCATTCATCTTCTTTTTGCGCTCCTAACAGAGCATACAGCCACCATTACAGCTGGACCACTTGTTAGAAGCCTGCACCAAGCATTCACATACACTTGCAGCAGTGGAGTCTGTGACAATTTGTTTAACATAATGAGGTAGCCAGCCCCACCCACAACCTCACAAGTCACTTTGTACGACACGATCAAGAGTGCAGTACGCATATTCTTTCTTTGTCTCTTCAGAGACCCAGGGGAAATTACATGGGGCATAAATATTTGACATACCTCATAGTCTGTTTCCTGCTTCATTTCTTTAATTAGACGTGTGACATTAGATTCCATATTTCTTTCAACCTGAAGGCAATGAAATATAGCAGATGATGGGTATCATTTTAAGACTATAAAGACATACTACATATATTTACACCAATATCTAAGTAGCATTACCTCACAGCAATAATCACTGTCAAATGGTGGGGCCTAATGCAACTGCATTAGCCATAAACAAATATGCTTTTTTAAAATAAATACTTTATCATTTTCCATTACTTCATTCTCTCCTTTCCTTTTTCACTTTCAATATTTCTGTGACCCACAGTTACTATCTTCTCATATCCCCCACTTCTGTTTAATGCATTTCACACCGGCAGTGAACATACCCTAATCCTCAAAGTTATCTCCAAACTTAAAAATAAAGGAAAAAAGACTACAATGGAACATGGAGTTCTACAGGGTGGGGTCCTTTCCCCAACACTCTTCCTCATATATATAAATGATATAACAGAAAACATCCACAAGAATGTCCACAACTCCCTCTATGCTGATGACCTGGCCATGTGGACTTCAGAAGAATACATCACCACAGCAAGAGTGCGCATGCAGGATTCACTGCTAGCCCTTGAAAGTTGGTCCAGAAAGTGGTTGCTCAAAATAAATGAACAAAAAACTACACACACTATTTTTACCTTGTCAAATAAACCCCAGCAAGCAAAGCTACAACTAAATGGGCAGGCAGTACGAGAAGATGAAACACCAACATACTTAGGAATCACACTAGACCGCCGAATGACGTGGAAATCACAGATAAACAAAATACAGCTAAGGGCAAAACTTCGCATGGCCATCATGAAAAAGTTAGCTGGTACCACATGGGGTGCTGATGAGAATATCCTCAAAAAGCTGTACACAGGCAGAGTCAGACCTGCTATGGAATACGGCATCATGGCTTGGTCGACGGCAGCAAGGTCAAATTTTGACAGAGTAAACAGACTCCAAAACCAAGCAGCACATATTATAACAGGGGCCCTAAAGTCCACACAAATCAACCATATGGAAAGCATTATAGGGCTACAGTCAATGGAGGATAGACGTGACAGCAGAGTCCTAAAACAAGCTGAAAAATTTAAGAGACTCGAAGGACACCCCATGTTCCAAAGAATGAATAGGCTAGGAAGAGGCAGGCTCTGTAGCCCAAGCAAAAGAAAAAAATAGCAAAAACACCATGCTAGCAAGCTCAGTTGCAAAAAAAATCCCAACAAGCTCAACTATCCCACTGTGGAAAATAAGATGCTTTCCTGAGTTAAAATCTGATATTCCAGGCATTGAAAGTAAGGAAACACAGACAGAAACACAAAGAAAGTGTATAGCAACCAAGTATATTGACCAAAAATTCCCAGCAAAGCTTTGGACACATGCATATACTGATGGTTCAGCAAAAAATGCAGTTGAAAATGGGGGTGCCGGCATCCTCATAAAATTAAAGAATAGAATCCACTCTATGGCAATTGCCACTGGCAAATACTGCAATAACTTCAGTGCTGAAGCAGAAGCCCTGAACAGGCAGCTGAAACTCTTATTGAATGCAAAGCACAGGCAGAAAAACAGATAGTAATCTTTTCAGATGCCCTCTCAATAATATCAGCGCTGAAGAGATATCAAACTAAAGGATTGAATGATCTGATAATCTCCCTTGAAAGACTGGCCAAATGCTTCAACAAGTGCACTATCCAGTGGATACCAGCCCATTGCAACATACCAGGAAATGAGGAGGCAGACAAACTTGCTAGGGAAGGAGGTGCCTTACAACAAAATGATATAGAGACAACTTACGCAACGGCAAAGACTACTATAAAGGCTACATTCAAGTCCAAATGGGAAAGAGAGCACCCAGGCCATTTGAAAAATGATGCATATCATCAACTATCCAGGAAAGAACAGGTCATCATTTTTCGGCTACGCACTGGACACAACAGATTGAGATACCATCAATACCACAAATACAAGATTGGTGCAACAGATCTCTGCACCTGCGGTACCAGCCCGATGACAGTCGAACACCTCCTGCAGTATTGCCCAACCTACAGTAATGAACGGAGTAGCATATGGCAACAACCCACTTCTGTCAACGAAAAACTGTTTGGAGATGTCGGGAACCTTGAGTTGACTACTGCCTTTATTAGAGTCATAAATGTGGAGGTCTGAAGGAGAACGAGGAAGAAGAAGAAGACAAATAAAGGAGATCACAGGGGATGATTTGGTAGATCTTTACATGATAGAAATTTAAAAAAAAACCATAGCAAACTAAGGACTTACTCTTTCTCAAAAGTATTTAAAAGTATGATATCCCCAGGATTAAAGGTAATTATTCTGTGTTTCCATTGATATCCTATGAGAAGCCTTATTAAAATTCACTTTAATAATGAACTGCATAAGATAAGAATGGGATCCTTTATTTGAAGTGACGTTATCATTTGGTAAAGTATAATTTAGTTTCAATTTTTCAATGCCTTGTTGAAAGAATTGCAGTAAGAGGGTTATGCTGCAGAGATGCAAATAACTTATATGCTGCACTTCTTCAACATTTTTTATACTCTGGAACCTGAAACAGATATGATTGTATCAAGGCAGATCTTTAGAGAGCTCAGTGTTTCTAAAGTAGATCCTCACATCACATAGGTTGCTTGCCACTGATCTAGTCTAAATTTTAAAACCATAAAGTGACTTCTGTTACTGTTTTAGCAATCAGAGTGAAGTTAAACAGCATGTGTACATGCTTTGGCATTTTTATCATAGTTTTGAAACAAATCACATGATTATGGTTTTCTTTAAATTCAACAGAAATGTGACAAGCCAAGTATCTACAAATTCTAAGTCTCCTAAGAAAATGACTGTGTCACATTTACTTAAAAACATAATCGACTATTAAGAGAATTGAGGTGATAGTCAAAATTCATTATCAAATGATGGAAGAAAAGAGGAATGTTACATTTAGCTGATGAGTGGGTATTGCCTGACCATTGAAAAACCAACAGAACTTGATCTAAAGATACAGTTAATGACTAGTCACAGCTGAAAGACAAAGCTAAAGATAAACTTTTAAAACCACAAACAGTTGTCAAAATGTTTATGTGATATAATTATGCTTGACTTGTTTTAAAATTATTATTATTTTTTTTTTTCATAACTAGCAGCACTTGGGCTATCAGCCCTTCAGCCCAATGACATGTCATTGCGAGGCTAGGGAACCTGTGGACTTTCCTCCCAACCAGGTAAGGAGCTTCACTCCTTCCCATCCACAGAGGGTTTATCTCAGGAGCCATTCAGGTTATTCAGTCAAAATCCCAGTTGGTGACACTTCTTCAAATTTCCATGCCCAGGCTTGAACCTTGAACACCTGATCGCCAATGCAATGTGGTAACCATTACACCAGCATGGCTTCCAATAGCAATATTTTGTGATTTTTGTTTGTCACCATGTTTCATTATGAAATATGTAGTTTTAAATGTTCTGGTATTTGCATCAAAGTTACAAACAAAGGACATGATGCTATACTTTATGCTTTTAAAAAGTGCAAAATGCTACTCAAATAATGAAACAGTTGTAAACAAAGAGTAAAAATAATTACTTTTTACTCAATTTTATTCTGACTGCAAAAATGTCCAGCTCTGAGCAAACTCCTGATAAGCAGAATTTGTTTAGGTGGTCCCAGTAATTTCTACTTATCCAGACTGTGCTGTAGGTATGGCTATATATGAATTACCTTGATGTTCTAAGACTAGGAAAGCAAGTTTCATTGACTGCAACAATAAACTGCCTTCATTAAGTTCATATTCTACTGTTAACGTTGTTGGTGTGTTTTTTACTATATGCATTGTGTTTTTATAAATTCCAATTATGCTTGCACTAATACTAATGGAGACACACTGCACATCTTGACTCCCTATCAATTTCTATCAGTTTAATATATAATAAGTGCATGTTCACATAAACAATTTACACAAAAACATGGTATATTCTTGTTGCGTACTTTTACATAGATGGCAGTCTTAGGTCCTGTCTGTGTTAAAAGGTTACGCACCATTCTTATGATAGGAATATTATTTGTGCGTATGATTTATCACACACGTGTGTGCACTATGTAGTGTATGAGAGACTCTTAGCGCACGGGTTTCTAAGATCTAGAGTATGATGTCAGAGAGTGATGTTGAAGGGTCAAGCCGGACTGATCGTCCGTAATATATTGTATTGTGTCCCTGATGAATGGGAATTATTTCTATGGAGGACAACTGGTTTTCTTATCAGAAGCCAGTGTCAAGATGTATATGTAAGTCTTGCACCCATGTGTTGATAAATAATCTTATTGATGATTTTAAGTGATGTCTCCACTCATTACTGGCATCTAGCTGGAGTCCTCATGGCAGGATTTCAAGAATGGATCAGATGAGCTGATAGCTTCACTTGTAAACGTAGTGGTAATCCTACGAGAAGAAATATTATTTAATATATTGCAAAATTGTATTACGAAGTGCCGACATCTCGGTCATGGCACGTATTGGAGAGGTTAGCCAAGGATAGTCGCTAACATGTATTTCATCTTGATGTAGAAACAAGTGGATCTTATGTTTAATCAACTGTCTGAGCAGTCTATGGAAGAAGTTTCTTGAGCAAGACAGTATATTTTGGATGCCTTATGAAGTATTATAAAGATGTATATTAAGCCCGATGTCCTTGTAGAAGGTCAACGGCCGATGCCTTAGAAACTATCATAAAGACAGATTAATTGTATGAACTTTAGTTTAGCGAGGAAGAATATTGATAATGGAACTGACTGGAAAGACGTATATTGCCATTAGGAACATTACGCCAGATTTTCACCATCCTGTTTTCTTATTGATCGTTCATGCATCAAACGTATCGTCTACTATTTCATATCGTGTTTGTATCCGTGAATAAATACATTGAACTTTAAAGACAAGCCTTTGCTGAATACTTCAGTTGATCAAAGTTCTATTGACATACTTGAAGTTCATTTTAGAATTCGCATTATTGGCATGAACTGGCAGTTTCACCTACCATCGTCAACTCATTCAAACATAAACCAACACAACAATATGGTGGCACAGTGTGTCTTGAATTACGCTGGATTCAATAAGGGAACGACCTCCTGTAGTTCTACAGTATACTGAGATACGTGGATTTTCAAACTGTATACGTACTCCGGATAACAGTTGTCTCAAGGTCAAGGACTAAGTTGGACCTCATCTTTCAGTCCTCAGTGTCGAATACGAGCATTGTATTACTCAAGAAGAAGTATTGCGATTTCTCATACGTACACCTACGGAGACGAGGCATATTATTTTTTTTTGCGGGCGAGATAAGTATAAACGTAGTATCATTTTTACACTGTATTGCGTTTAGCTGTGCCTCATCTTTTGATTATGTCCACATATTATTCATGTAAGTTGCTTGTTCTATGTTTATTGTGGGAGGTTGGGTAAGTGAATTATGAAGGGAACATCCCAGGTCCTTCATAATTGTTCTATAAGTTTATTTGCAGACTTCCCGCAGTGGAATGTTCCGGCACCTGTGTGTCGAAGGATTCTAGGTCCACTGTGTCTGGTGGTCTGTGACACCTGTCTGTTTAGCTGTATTGTCAAGTTTTCATTGTAGTTTTCGTAGTTATTTTTATTCGTACCTTGGTTTTATGATGTATCTTGTTTGTAACATTCGTCCATTCTCACCTTACTATCGTTGAGTTTTTTACAAACCTATGTTTATACACTGCGTTGTCCATTGTCTTGTTTTATTGTCTATTGCAGTTATCATTGCACTTTTTGCAAAATTATTTATTATTTTTTTTCATTTTAACTTTTTTGATTTCTGCAAATGTTTTCATTTGTCATTAACTATCTTGTCTTGTCACTATTGTCGTAATTGTCTATAGCTTTTGTACATAACTTATTGTATTGATTAATAATATAATTGATAATTATATATAAATTGCTTACCGTTCTTGGACAGGAACGAGTATCACTCATTATAGTGATAAGGAAAATTAATCTACATTAATTAATTTTCATTTAATAAGGAAAAATTATAGTGACTACTTATTAATCATAATGTATTCGCTAGATTATTTTATTAAATGAGCTAAAGCCCTTCAGATGACTCCTGAAGAGGTAAAATCATTCGCACTTTCAGAATATGAAAAGGCTCAGAAATTAGAAACTCTAAGACTAGAAAATGTAAAATTTGAGGCAGAACAGAAAAAATTTGAGGCAGAACAGAAAAGATTGGAGGCTGAAGAAAATGAGAAAAAAATGAAATTAGCCGCTGAATTAGAGAAGCAACGATATCAGCGTGAAACAGAACAGAAAAGTTTGGAAGCTGCTGAAAAAGAAAGGCAACTCGGAATTGAAATGGAATGTAAGCAAAAGGAAATGGAAGAGAGGAGATTGATAGCTGAAGAAAATACAAGAAAATATCAGCTTCAGGTTTAACATGAACAAAAAATTAAGGAGATGGAATTTGAACAATTTAAATTAGCTCATGAAGCTAATTCTCAGAAAACTCATGAAGGCCAATCTTCATCTAGACATGATAATTTTAGGGAAGTTCACCTAAAATTACCCAAATTTAATCCACCATCCGACGACGTAATATTCTTTCTAGACAGATTTGAGGCCACTTGTAGGTCTTATAACGTGGATAAAACACTATATTGTACATATTTATCCAGATTACTTACAGGGGATGCTATGGCAGTATATCATACAACTAGTGCTAATGAAAAGATGATTATGACGCACTTAGAGCTGCTCTTCTTAGGAAATATCAAATGACTGAAGATCAATACAGATTGCGTTTTAAGACTATGTTACCACAGTCAGGAAAGAACTTCAGTGACTTTCTTTCCCAAATACGGCTGACCTTGGAAAGATGGATCGAATTGTCCAAGGTAGAAAAGTCTTATGACGGTCTTTTCGATTTATTGCTGCGCGATAAAGTTTTATCATCAGTAAATCCTGCATTTCTTTCATTTTTGCATGAGCGTAAACCTTCTTCAATAATAGAATTAGAAGAAAATTGTAAAAATTTCTGCACCGCTCACCCAAACATGGATATTAGTAATGCGCAGATCAAAAATGAGTTACCTGTTGCTTTCGCTATGCAACAGAAGATCATTTCACGCCATCGTTCAATGAGTAACGACAGATACTTTAATAAGGGAAGTTTGGTTGTTCGTCCATCACGGGTGATGAAGACCACTCTGTTCATCCAATTATTTAAGAATATGTTAGGTTAGTCTATGGGTACGAAGGTGACTGAAGAGCCCGATGCGGGCCTGGAAAGATCTTGGACAGTGTGGGCAGGGAATGTTTGCTTCATGTGAAGGTTTTATTTCACGGTCCTTTCTAGCTTGTCTCCGCTGTTCCGCTGCTGCTCTTCTGGATGATTCACATGCTGCTGCACCTTTACGAAGAGATGTGCGCCAAGCAGTTCGGTCTTGCGCAGCAGCTTCCCATGTGTCTGGGTTTATGTCAAAGGTTTTTAATGACGTCTTTAACGTGTCTTTGAAGCGCTTCTTTTGGCCACCATGGGAGCGTTTACCCTTCTGCATCTCACCATAAAAGAGTATCTTTGGCAGTCGATGGTCTGATAAGGGAAGCAATGACAATTTTAACTATGGTAATTTTTATAAGGGGAAACAATACCAGCAATCTGCTCCATTTAATGTTTCTTGGGGCCAATCTCATAGATCACGAGATTTTGGTAACAATAATTTCAGATATAATCAAGGAAACAATAATAAACAAAATTGGCGATCACAATCACATTATCCTCAAAATAGACAGGGTTCTTGGAATAGATCATTTGGCCAAAATTACAACAGTGAGGACAATAATTGGCGTACTCATCCAGATTTCAACTCAGGCAGAAATAGTAATTATAGCAATTTTAATGCCAATAGTCAGAATCGATCGCGACGAAGAGATAGATCTTCAAGCAATTCACGTCGACATTCTAATGTTGCTTTAAGAGATACACAGGCTAACAATGAACATGATAAAGATGCTAATACGCATAATGCCATGTCTTATTCTCTTGATTTTAATCAGGTAAAAGCTTGTTCTGAATGTACGACTCTTTTCCAGCCAAAGGCGATCACGACGCTGCGATGCGGACATATTTTGCCTAGTCTACCTGCAGTCTGCACGGCCACTTCTGCGTCAGTACACCAGGGACAGGGTTGTCTTAAATTTAATAAAGGATATGTAAATTCCATTCCATGCTCTATTTTATTTGATTCAGGTTGTAGCACAGTCGGTGTCCGGACTTCGCTGATCGACCCATTGTGCGCTACAGGCAATACTGTGAAATGCATCACCTTTGGAGGCACTGTGAAAACCTTTCCCACAGCCATAATTAATTTACATACACCATTTTTTTCAGGGAAAATTCATGCGTGCCTGCTTCAGAATTTGATTAGCGATGTGATTCTAGGTCGAATACACGGTATAAAAGAGTGTACCCCTCAGAAAATTGCTGAATGGGAAGAGCGACATATTCAGGCTGCGAATGCAGTAGTCACCAGAGCGCAAGCTACTGTCATGTCGCGTGATACATCTGCTGAACCTACAGTTAATGCCACTTATGATGATGATTCTCCTATTTCACGGGAGATGTTTGCGACTTTGCAAAAGAATGATGATTCTTTAAAAAAAAAATTTCAATTTGTGAACAAAAATAATACCAACACCAGAAATGCAAAATCTAGACATGACTTTGCTCTTAAAAATAGTATTTTGGTTAGTCTGATACGGGAAAAGGATTCATCCTTACGTTCACAGATTCTAGTCCCGTCTTCTATGAGAGCTCGGATATTACAGCATGCACACGACTCGCAATGCGCAGGCCATATGGGTTTTTCGCGAACCAAATCTAGATTGCTATCTGCATTCTACTGGCCTGGCGTCCATAGAGATGTCACACTCTATTGTCGTTCATGTTTGATATGTCAGGAGGTTAAAGTACGGGGTCCATTTCATGCGGCTCCTATTCAGGCTGCGGACATCCCTATTAGACCATTTGATAAAATGGCAATTGATATCATTGGTCTGATGCTACCATCTGCCAGAGGACATACACACATACTTACTTGTATTGATATGTGTACGCGTTGGCCTGAGGCCATACCTCTGAAGAACACTTCATCGGCTAGTGTAGCAGAGGCGTTGATGTTGATCTTTTCACGCATTGGTTTTCCACGTAAGATCTTATAGGATCATGGTGTCCAGTTTATTTCCTAATCCATGTCTCAGGTTATGAAGACGTTAGGAATAGATAGATCTCTCAGTTCGATCTATCATGCGATGTCCAAAGCGTTAATTGAGCGTCTGAATAGGACACTCAAGCAGTTGTTGGGTAAGATAACTCAAGATCACCCTCAGGATTGGGACTGAGTCCTGCCAGCTGCTCTTTTTGCATATCGCGAGGTACAAAATCAAGCCACTGGTTTTTCTCCATTCCAGCTTGTTTTTGGCATGCAACACTGCAGACCGATGTCGTTAATTCACGACTTACTGGTTGAAGAGAATATGGAAGAGGAAACTCAATCCTCTTATGAGTATGTGATCTCGTTGAGAAAGAGAATCATAGATGCTTGTAGATTAGCTACTGCATCATCCGAACAGGCCAAAGAAAAAGCTCGTCTATTTGCAAACAAGTATAGACGTCTTCGCCAGCTTCTTCCTGGTGACGAAGCATTTGTTCTATTACCTTCTCATAACAATCGTCTTCTAATTACTTGGAGAGGTCCTTTTAGGATCATCTCGAGAATATCCGATGTTGACTACATCGTGGATATTAATGGCAAACATAAAACCTCCCACATTAACATGTTGAAGGAGTATTACTCACGTCCTGATTATCTACAGTCAGTGTTCCAAGCAACTGACGATCCCACCCCTCCTATTCAACACTACTCTAATTTATCGGTTATCCAAGAAGAAAAATCTTCTTTTGATGATGTACAATTGCCTATACCCGTTGTACTGCTTCATTCAACTGAGAATTGGAATGACATCAATATTTCTTCTACTCTCTCTGCTGATCAACGTCAGCAAGTCTCTTCAATTCTACACTCGTATGAGGATGTCCTCACTGACATCCCAGGACATACGTCAGTTATCCAACATGATATTCTTTTGACTGACGATACACCTATTCGAGTCCATCCATACCCTATCCCTTTACACTTTCGTGATAAGGTAGATAAAGAATTGGATGAGATGCTTCGATTAAATATAATTGAACCATCTTCATCACCATAATCATCATCTATGGTGATCATTAGAAAGAAAGACAACAATATTCGCCTTTGCGTTGATTACAGGAAATTAAACAAAGTGACAAAATTCGATGCCGAACCTTTGCCCCTCTTGGAAGACTTATTGGTCAAATTAGCACATTCTACCTTCTTCTCTAAATTTGATCTTTCTAAGGGATACTGGCAAGTGCCACTCACACCTAAAGCAAAACCACTCACCGCTTTCTCAACACCACGTGGTCTATTCCAATGGAATTTTATGCCATTTGGATTAGTAAACGCACCTGCTATCTTTGTACGCATGATGCGTCGCGTACTTTCTCATCGTCCGGATGTCATTACTTACATTGATGACATCTGTCTGTTTAGCGACTCTGTTACGAGGACGGGGGATTCTTCCCTTCTTATATATATAATGTCACCACTGTTGCAAAACCTCCTCTGTTTAAATGTGTGACTGTTGAAGATTTTCATTGAATGAAGGAAGCTTCCACTTCCATTGGCCAGTACATCAATTCATTCATTTTATTTCTGCATCGTGCTTGATGGTGTATTACGCGAAGATGGGTTTATAATCTTGTGACTATCACAACTGTTAGAACTAGTCAACCTCAATGAATGTGATAAGTCCCTTTTGAGTCCAAACAATTTATTACACATTTCAGACATCATACGTTGATCATGAATACATCACATATATCAATTAGAATCCTATATTGAATCAGCTATCTTTGCATATCAGTCCTTTGTCCCGTAAATCTGAATTACTGTAGGCAGAACGACATAACTATATGCACGCGTATAGGTGATCCCAATGACCGACAATGATATATCTGGCACTAATATAACTAAAAACGGACTGTTAATTCATCTCGACTAGGTTTAGTCAATTACTAACCTGTAACATTCATCTTTCTTCATCATAACAGTGGACTGACCCATGTCCATAATAAAATACAATATAACTGTGTGGCACTCCATGCCCGACACTATAAGACTACAAGGACACGTCTTCTCAGTTCGACGGTCATTCAAGAAAGGGTCCCGTCTCTTGGTCACGGTGCGTGACTACCAACGCTGAAACGTCACAGCGTTCAATAGGCTAAGAATATTTTACATTACATTAAACGTTGTAACCCCTAAAATCGCATGCTGCTAACCTCTAGCAGACAATGCCAATTAAACTACCATAACAATTCCCTGTCCACCGGGGGGAAAAAAATCTATTCGATAGATTTTTTTTTTTTCAAAAACCTATCTGAATGAATAATATCAAAAATTTAACCAAAATGCGACATATGGCCTACGATGTTCTGTCTAGAACAGTGTCATGGTCATGTCGACTAACTAACAGTCATCTAATATATTAATGATCATATTATACATAAATGTTATACATAAATTTTATATGAACTAAAAGAGAATGTCTAATGTTGATATCTAATTAATTAATTAACTTAAAATATGTCACAATGAAATGTCACGTCAGACTAATCTAAAGAATTAAAATTAAACTAATTAATTATACTGAGTGTGTAATAAAAATAAAGTTGTTGAAAATCTAATGCAAGAAAAATGAAAGAAGATGTTAAAGAGAGAAATAAATAAATGAGAAATAAAGTAGAGAAAGAAAATAATGTATAAATTTAACTTAGTTATGTGTGCTGGACATTAATTAAGTTTAGTGTTAAGTTGTTAATACCTATCTAAATTAACCAATTAAATAATAAAGTAGTATGTAATGTGTCAACATAATGATTAACTATATAATATAATAGTTACATCCAATAATATTATCTAAGAATCATGTGAGTTTTTGTTTTCTTTCTTCTTTCTTTCATTTTTTTCCAAATTTCATTTCATTTTTTTCATATTTATCTCACATTTCATTTTAATTTCCATTATTTCAACGACTTAATTAAAATTAATTAACGTTGGATATGATGATCCATCCGTAGGCTTGATCCTTGTGAATTCCAATTTGAAAAAAATGTTTAAGTGTTCCAATTCATAAGTATCGACGTTCTTAACAATAGTTCATGTCACATACTGAATTAGTTCGATAGAATTTCAATTAATTTCACTTGATTCACGAAATTGTTTCAAATAGTTTTATCATGAATGGACACCAAGCAAAGTCCCGGCGTAAATACGAACATAGTGTCACTTGATTTTGTTCATTTTGTATAACGCATGTCTTTAGTGAGCAGATACGTGTATTGTAGGCAATGGTTCCTTTCTATGTCGAAAGGCAACGAAAGTGCTATGTCTTTTGGGTAAGTTTCTGCGACGTTATTATTGTTCATAACTCAACATCAGAAGGGTTTCTAGAGAGAGTATCTGCCAAGACGTTCTCTGATCCTGTAATGTACTCGATGGAGAAATCAAACGGCTGAAGCAGAATAGCGTATCTTGTCAGCTTCGGGCTCTTCTGATTTGCACGACGTAGTGATGCCACCGCTTTCTGATCAGTCTGCACCACAAAAGGAGCTCCTAATAGAAATTTTTCAAGCTTGGTGATCGACCAGATGACAGATAATAACTCCCGGTCAACTGTGGAGTACTTGATTTCAGGTGGCTTAAGTTTTCGTGAGACGTACATTGTGGGATGGAGGACGTTGTCATGATATTGGAGCAAACATGCGCCAATTCCGTAATTACTCGCATCTGTGCGGAGAATAAACTTTTTGGAAGCATCAGGTAGTCTCAAAATCGGTGGGTGTGAAAAAATATCAATAATATTAAGGAATATCTTATTACACTCACCAGTCCATGTCACCTTTACTGGCATGTCCTTCTTTAATAATGAGGACAAGACAGCCGTGATAGATGACAAATAAACCTATGCTGTATGGGGCTGAGCATAGTTGAAACATATAAACAACTTACTGTCTCTTGTAGGCATGGTAAAACAAATAAGACAGGAATACGAAGTGTTATCGTAGATAAGACAACACAAGTGTCACCTAATAGACAAGCCTACAAGATCTAAGTCATATAAGAATAAATGACCAATAAAGAAAAGAAATGATGACTGACTAGTGCTGAGTCATCAAAGATGTGACGAATAGTGTTACCGTAACATTTTATCTGCGGGACGCAGAATCAGGTACTAATTGTAAGTGTAGATGATGGTGACGAAAATAGACACCATTAACATGCTCGATAATGTTACGAGCATCTCTGTTGTTACGAAATGTAACCAGAGCTTCACTATACCTGTTACTGGAAGGTGGCAACAGACACACGAACCTAACATCTGCCGTGTAATTAAAGAACTTACTAAGTGCCTGCCATGTAACATCATGTGGCAGATTGCGCACTAACACGGTGCGAGAATATGCACCCTTTTCTTTGAACTCTTAACTCCACCTATATGTTTCAACATCTTACTATTATTAGTACCATCTTTTAAACTGTTGACAATGTTAACAGTTTTATTATGATCAAGTATAATATGATCCTGTTGCCAATGTTTATTTTCAGAATTGGCAGTACTATTCTGCCGGGGAAAAGTATAACTTCCTCGGAATGATCTTCTACCTGCCACTGGGTGTGTAGACACCTTAGTATCACTCTTAGTGCTGACCACATGTTGTAAAATAGGTTTATTATTATTTTGATGGAGAGTTTCACCATATTCTTTTTTTTCAAAAATAGTACCAAGACTAAAATTAGAAAGTGTTGTGCCACATGTATTAAGATTCTTGGCACGTAATGCAGCCATTGCAATGACGGCGTTAGCATTACCAAAAAATTGCAAATTTTTTCTTTCCCATTCAATAATCTCTTCTGGTGTGCAATCCTTACTTCCATGTATGCATCCCACCATAAGGTCTGCAATAGGATTTCTTAACATACATGCTTTAACTTTGCCTGTGAAAAAAGGTGTATTAATATGTATAATAGCAGTTGGATAACATTCTATTGTTCCTCCAAAAGTCATGCACCTGACATGTTCTCCAGTTGCACAATTAGGATGAACAAGTGACTGACGGATTCCGATCGTTGTCGATCCAGAATCTCTTAAAACTGAGATGATGGATCCATTAACCTTTCCTCTGTTGAAAATCAGCGAGCCTGTTCCGTCATTGACTGCCAGACTGACTTCTGGGAGAATGTGTCCGCAGTTCAGAACCGTCTCTTTTGCCTTCTGAAATATAAGATTACATTCTGGGCAACTATTTGCCACATTATAATTCATTGCATAACATGTAGACGAAGACTGTATTCTGTTATTAGTAGGTGAACTCTGAACCCCAGGGGTTGTAGCATTAGTTACGGCTGCCCCTGTATTATGATTATAATTTGTCGATCTACGAGAATGAGAACGATGACGAGAATAATCATTTGAATTATCCCATTGTCCCCTATTGTAACTGTTATCTCAATGTTTTGAGCTATAATTATTGTTGTTGTTCCAATTGTTACCATTATTATAGTTATATGACCGATTATAACTTGAGTTACGTGGATTATTGTTGTATCTGGACTGAGGTGAATAATTTCTATTTTGTGGTCTTCCTCTATTAAAGTCATTGTTAAAACTATTACCTCCCTTATGAAAATTAATGTCATAGTTTCCTTTGAACCTACTTCTGTCTACACTGTGTGTTCTTGGTTTGTTATTACTGTGATAAGCCATATTGGAGGCTACAGGAAGAGGTTCTCTTATCAACGAGCTAGAAATGTTCGCATTCGGATGCGCAGTGCAGTAATTTAATGAAATTTTTTCCAACTCATCAATAGTATCTGGTTTACGTTCTTGCAGATAGGCAAAGAACGGTGGGCTGACAGAAGATAACACTTTATCCCTTAATAACAAATCAACTAACTTGTCGTAAGATTTGTTGACACCTGCCAGTTCAACCCATCTGTTAAAAGTATTGCGTATATTAGCAATAAAACCTGTAAAGTCTTTATTATCTGGCAACAAACTTTTGAAACGTAACCTACATGCCTCTTCATTCAAGTGGAACCGACGCAATAACAAAGTCTTAATGGCCTCATAGTCTGTGGCTAATGTCGGATCAATATTTTGTGCTGCACTTGCAGGTTCGCCATCCAGAAATTCCTTGAGTTTAAGTGCCCATGCTGTTCTGTCAAGGTTATTGACCTTGCATATATCCTCAAAGCGCGATAGCCATGATGATAAATCATCCACAAGTAACTTGAACAGCGGTAGCTTAAAGTAATAATTGCCCTTAAGTCGGTTGGATGAGGATCCAGATTGAGCATTATCATTTTGGCTTGCGGCAGCACCTTGCGACTGAAGTTTTGCTGTTTCCAATTTAAGCCGTTGCAATTCCATTTCTTGCTGCAGTACGATTTCCTGTCGTTTCAATTTATTCTCTTCTTCAATCCGTAGGATTTCATCTCTTGCCACTTTTCTTTCTTCTTCTTGTCTTAATTCTTCTTTCTCTGCCTTAGCAATAGCTTTCCTTTCCACCTCTTCTGCCTTATGTTTCGCAAGTTGTTGTTCCACAAATTCCAGGAGTGCATCTCCCTTTTTATTACAATCTTTTCCAATTTTAATGAAATGATCCAAGGTAAGCATTCTTGACATTAATTTATTTAAGTATTCAATCACTAATGTCTAGTAATCACCAATAGAATCTATGTAGATATTTGTAATTACTCACCGTATGAATAATCAATATAAGAAATTGCAATATTCCTGTACTGTTATTTGTAAGTTCCACAAATCTATAATATTTTGTAAAAATATTATATGTACCCACTAATATCTATCATAAATAGTTATGATATTTATTTATTTAAGATGCTAAAATTATATCATGCACTTAATATTAGTATTCAATAATTATGGGTATTATCCCTAAATAATTAGGTTATTTAATCTTTAATAGTTACTAAGTCCACACAGTAGTACTGAGAAAGTGTACTAATTAACATTTAATATGTTTTAATATGTTACAAATTTATAATAATTAATCATTGTATATTATGCCATAATCATGAGCTATAAAGTGCATTGCCCATTTCTTGGACCACCACTGCAAATTGGTGCAAAGTCCCTAATTCATCCTTAAAATTCATAAAAATTTAATCATATTCATCTACACTCTCATTAATGAATAAATTATAGTATTATTATTATATTATAAATGGATGAGATGAAGACAAACAACACAATTTGTTAACCAAGGATTACAGAACAGTATTACAATACGACAAAGACATTTTCACAATAAGAATGCATTTATAACTAAGTAAAATAAACCGGAAGTGAGAGATCAAAGAGTGAACTGAATAGAAAATTAATCTGCGTACACAAAAATTAGTGACGTATACATGGACTCATTAACGGTTATACAAATCTATAAACGAAATGATAGTCAGATCAGAAAAACACGATAGATTACAAACATAATTACAGAAATGAATAAAAAATTGAACTAAATACACTAGAATACCCCAGCTATAACTAGACTAGACACCTAACATGTACGGTCAATTAATTGCAAATTCGAACGGACAAAATCACCGGAAAGTCGTCGATGGGTCCTTCGTTAAATGCAATTAACTAACGGCCTTAAGAACAATTAAAATCAGTTCGTGGCATCCAGAGAGCCATAGAATTGATTTCAATTCGCCGCCCAACCATTAACACGAATTAGGAACAACACAAACGGTGAAAACAGAGATAACATATATATATGAAACATAGAATAGACATGCCCGTACAGACGAAATGGACTTAGTACTGTGTTTGGCTTCTGACAGACAATAGTCACAATAAAACTTATCTTTTAAATGCTCCGGCGATGCCAAGTTCATCAACGGATTAAAACAAATGTCTTAACATTGTCTGCTTCTCGTTGGTATATCAAGATTGTCCATTTCTTGGTCAAATTCATCAAACTATGTTCACGTTGAAGGTTGTCGTTTGGTCTGTTGGCATGTACGCACAATAGTATGACGTCAGCTTTGTGTAACTATGCATCTGCATCATAGGTCACGTTTTAGCATATCACATGATTTTTCATTGAAAGTAAACAATTCCTTCGGAGTTCAATGAAAAAAAATTTTCCGTTTTTTGTGTTCTTTCGTCCCCAAACAATGGCCAACCACTGTTACGAGGAGGGGGGATTCTTCCCTTCTTATATATATAATGTCACCACTCTTGCAAAACCTCCTCTGTTTAAATGTGTGACCATTGAAGATTTTCATTGAATGAAGGAAGCTTCCACTTCCATTGGCCAGTACATCAATTCATTCATTTTATTTCTGCATCGTGCTTGATGGTGTATTACGCGAAGATGGGTTTATAATCTTGTGACTATCACAACTGTTAGAACTAGTCAACCTCAATGAATGTGATAAGTCCCTTTTGAGTCCAAACAATTTATTACACATTTCAGACATCATACGTTGATCATGAATACATCACATATATCAATTAGAATCCTATATTGAATCAGCTATCTTTGCATATCAGTCCTTTGTCCCGTAAATCTGAATTACTGTAGGCAGAACGACATAACTATATGCACGCGTATAGGTGATCCCAATGACCGACAATGATATATCTGGCACTAATATAACTAAAAACGGACTGTTAATTCATCTCGACTAGGTTTAGTCAATTACTAACCTGTAACATTCATCTTTCTTCATCATAACAGTGGACTGACTCATGTCCATAATAAAATACAATATAACTGTGTGGCACTCCATGCCCGACACTATAAGACTACAAGGACACGTCTTCTCAGTTCGACGGTCATTCAAGAAAGGGTCCCGTCTCTTGGTCACGGTGCGTGACTACCAACGCTGAAACGTCACAGCGTTCAATAGGCTAAGAATATATTTTACATTACATTAAACGTTGTAACCCCTAAAATCGCATGCTGCTAACCTCTAGCAGACAATGCCAATTAAACTACCGTAACAGACTCATGGGATGAGCATATTCAGGAATTAAATGCTTTACTGTCTATGTTATGTGATTATACTTTAACAGCGAAGCCATCGAAGGCATATGTCGGTTTTCACGACATCTCCTTTCTGGGTCACCGTATTGGTCATGGCATGCTGTATACAGAGGACAGTAATGTCTCTAAAATTCTAAACATCACAGCACCTAAGACAAAAAAACAAGTCAGATCTCTTTTAGGACTAATACAGTTCTATGCTAAGTTTATCCCTCATTTGTCAACTATAACTGCTCCTTTTTCTTCTTTGTTGAGAAAAGGGACAGCTAACGTAATTCAGTGGTCTAACGAGCATCAAATCGCGTTAGATGAAATTAAAAGATTTTTTTTCACAGACTCCAGTTTTAAGGTTGCCTAACAAAAACCTTACTTTTATTCTTCGTACTGACGCGTCATCATATGGAATCGCCAGTGTTTTGATGCAAGAATATTCAGGCACTTTGCACCCCATGATGTACGTGTCAAGAAAATTGATGACCACCGAACAGAAATATTCAGTTCTGGACAGGGAACTTCTTGCCTTAGTTTGGTCTATTACAAAACTGGAACGATACCTATTAGGCTCACATTTTATTGTTGAAAGTGACCAAAAGGCTCTCACAGCTCTTAATACGAAAGACATTAAATCTTCAAAGTCAACAAGGTATGCTATAGCCTTACAACCATACAGCTTTGAGATTCGTTCAATACCTGGAGTTAAAAACGTGTTTGCGGACTGTTTGTCATGCTGTCCAAGCGAACCTGTCAAACCAGAACAACTTCCAGAAATGTAAACGTCTCTACAGATAATCATTCAAGTGGAATGTGATGATCTTTGAACTATGTTATTTGCCTAAACTCTATACAGACTTCGTATGGATCAGGATTATTCGTACCGACATTACTATCAGGATATACTAATTCTTTGCATTGAAACATGACTTTTTAGATCTTACCATTTTCTTGGTACGGGAACACTGTTGTCTGTTGTATACAGATATAGTCAATATTCATAATGAACATATTGGACTACGTAATGTGTTGAAATAGATTTTTTCATCGTGCATGGAAAATAAAAGAACAGATTCTCATATTTTATTAATGATTCTTAATATAACAGTAACACTTAGTAAGACTGTTAGCAATTAAATGAATGAGTAATTAGTGATTGTTTTTAATTAAGAAATATATTGATTGATTAGTTAGAATCAGTTTAAGTTTCTCAAGTAGTGGTATAGTTCACTTTCACTAACTTTAATAGTTTATATGTATCTCCTTATACTTATATCTACCACTCAGGGTACATGATCTTGATACTTATAGATGATTAGTTCACCTTAGTAATGTTAGAAACATTAAGTGTGTTGTTCTCTTAGCATGTTGAATTATGCATTGTTTATTCACTTTGAGTGTTTTAATTTCATTTTTCGGTTTATAATTCACTTGTCATTTGTTACATATCATCGTTTTTCTTTTTTTCATTTGAAATCATGTGTTAGTTTTGTTTTCTTTTCTTTTGGGAATTTAGTTGGATGTTTTACCATTCTTTTGGTTGTGATTTCCAACTTTCTTTGAATTTTTTTTCCTTGAATTTCACCACATCGTACCAAAGTAGGTCGATTGTGGATATATGCTTTAATGCATGCTATGGTTTAGTTGTCTTGATTTCTATTTAATATTCATTTTCTTTTTATGGTATAATATTTTAACTATGAATTATTTTTATAGATGTCGATGTAGTTTGACTCACCTCTCCGAATTACTTAGAAAAAAAAAGATTAATATAATTAACTTTTTTTTAAGGGGGAGTGATAAGGAAACTGTTGCGTACTTTTACAAAGATGGCAGTCTTAGGTCCTGCCTGTGTTAAAAGGTTATGCACCATTCTTATGATAGGAATATTATTTGTGCGTATGATTTATCACGCACGTGTGTGCACTATGTAGTGTATGAGAGACTCTTAGCGCACGGGTTTCTAAGATCTAGAGTATGATGTCAGAGAGTGATGTTGAAGGGTCAAGCCGGACTGATCGTCCGTAATATATTGTATTGTGTCCCTGATGAATGGGAATTATTTCTATGGAGGACAACTGGTTTTCTTATCAGAAGCCAATGTCAAGATGTATATGTAAGTCTTGCACCCATGTGTTGATAAATAATCTTATTGATGATTTTAAGTGATGTCTCCACTCATTACTGGCATCTAGCTGGAGCTCTCATGGCAGGATTTCAAAAATGGATCAGATGAGCTGATAGCTTCACTTGTAAACGTAGTGGTAATCTTACGAGAAGAAATATTATTTAATATATTGCAAAATTGTATTACGAAGTGCCGACATCTCGGTCACGGCACGTATTGGAGAGGTTAGCCAAGGATAGTCGCTAACATGTATTTTATCTTGATGTAGAAATGTGTGGATCTAATGTTTAATCAACTGTCTGAGCAGTCTATGGAAGAAGTTTCTTGAGCAAGACAGTATATTTTGGATGTCTTATCAAGTATTATAAAGATGTATATTAAGCCTGATGTCCTTGTAGAAGGTCAACGGCCGATGCCTTAGAAACTATCATAAAGACAGATTAATTGTATGAACTTTAGTTTAGCGAGGAAGAATATTGATAATGGAACTGACTGGAAAGACGTATATTGCCATTAGGAACATTACGCCAGATTTTCACCATCCTGTTTTCTTATTGATCGTTCATGCATCAAACGTATCATCTACTATTTCATATTGTGTTTGTATCCGTACACACACACAAATGAGGCACAGTGTAAGTAATAATTTTGGAAGCATAGAGTTAATGTAGGCTACATTTGTTGTACATGTAAAAAAAAAAAATAGGAGGAGGTGAGGTGAAGTCTGGGGTGTTTGGGATGAAACCTGGTTCACAATTTTTTTTAATTTATTATCAATATGTGTTATGAGAATCACAAGAACAGCTATGCTTTGGACCCCTGAAGGAAAGCGAAAGAGAGGCCGACCAAAAACAACTTGGCGGAGGACTGTGGAGGCTGAGATGCAAAGAATGAACCAGAGTTGGGGCACTGTACGAAGGATGGCCACCGACCGTGCAAAGTGGAATCAATTTGTTGTTGCCCTACAAGACGCCACTAGGCGTGATGGCCACTGACTGCTTTGACGGTCGGTTTATTAAGGATCGAAGAAGAAGAAGAAGTGTTATGAGAACCTTATTACACATTCAATTTCCCACTACACCCTCAGTAATCCTTACATATTAGCCTAATTTTTGTTTTTGGTTCTGGTTGCATTCTGCTTTACTATATCGTGCAGTTCTCTAAGTCTGTCTATTCTCAACACCTCTTCTACTGATATAGGTGAACTGCAATCCTGTAAGTAATATAATATTTTTATTCTGTGTTTTTCATATTATTTTATTGTAGACATTCTGCACATTAAAATTCTGCTATACTAAAATAAACTATTCTTAATTATAGTCTGAGTAGGTGGCCTAATTACATTTTTGCTGGGAATTTTTAAGTTCCCTATTTTATTTTATTTTGGTGACAAGAAATATCCCTTCAACCTCTAATGAGTTATAATTAGGATATATAGTGTTTTCAGTTCCAAATAAGATGAATAACTGCTGATACAGGAAAGTGACATCACATCTATCAAATCATTGTAAATGTGGCAAATCGAAGTTACCACAAAATACACAGAGAAATACCGAAACATGTCCCACATAGCACCTGGATTCATGCATACATAGATGGATCAGCAACAAATGCAACAGAAAATGGAGGTGGAGGTGTCTTTCTGACCTTAAGCACTGGTGCACAGAATAAGCTGTCAATGGCAACAGGGCAATACTCAAGTACCTTTAGAGCAGAGGAAACATACTTATATGTTTGTCTAAGGTAATGTTCCACGTTAGCGCCACCGATGGCCTGTTGTAACTTTTCGTTTACTTTGTACATCGACTTTAAGGAAACATTTGTACGATATCCATATCGACTTTTTAACCAAGATTTAACGCGGGAAGGGTATGAATTCTGCGTTTCTGTCTCAGCAGCATACTTGTTGTTTAGTTATATACAACTAATATTTCGCACAGCACTAAAGTTGAATATTTCACAACACCATAAATTTGTAAGAACAGTATCATAAGATTGTGATTGTTATTGTACTTTCAATAATTATTTATTGCGACTTGTTAACACAGTGACATGTGATAATTATGTCATATTTCACAAAGATGGGTTACATGACAAAATACAAGATAAATTATATCGCCTTCTTCTCATCTCTTGTTCCACTGGCACTTGTCTAGTTCTTGTCATCAGTTCCACGTTGGTAACCTTGTCATACCATTTTAATACCTCTATTTTACGCAAGCACCCATTTATGAAAGTCTGTAGCTTTTTGGTTGTTGTCTTTGTTGTTCTCCATGTCTCAGAGCCATACAATAGGACTGACTTCACATTTGAGTTGAAGATTCTTATTTTCGTGTTGGATCCGATTTCTCTTGATCTCCATATATTTCCCAATGCAATGAAAGCTCCTATTGCTATGTGTATATAACACTTCTTATACCGCAAATGTCTTGTTATGATGCTCAAGTTTACTTGTACGAAGGAATAAATGAACTAATTTGAAATATATTGTCTTTGGATAACTTTTAAATTCAATATCCCCTACTTTTTGTGACAGGTATATTCGCGTCGTCCAAGATCACCTTCAGATGCAGCATATCCGAACGTTACCGTGGCCGCCGATGTCCCCCGACCTGTCTCCTATTGAGCATTTGTGGGACCTCCTGAATAGACGCGTCCAACAACGTCCAGCCGCTCCACAGACTCTTCAGCAGTTAGCCCAGGCCCTTCAGCAGGAGTGGCAGAGAATTCCTCAAGACAACATCAGAAGGCTTATTTGCAGTATGAGACGTCATTGCAATGCATGTTTAGCGGCAAACGGGGGCCCTACACGTTTTTAGACATATTGGAATATTTTTGTGAAAATGAAGTACCTACCCCACCTTGGTTGCCAGTGCGACTAAAATCATGTGAGTAAAGCCATAACACTTCTTATACCGCAAATGTCTTGTTATGATGCTCAAGTTTACTTGTACGAAGGAATAAATGAACTAATTTGAAATATATTGTCTTTGGATAACTTTTAAATTCAATATCCCCTATATACCTGTCACAAAAAGTAGGGGATATTGAATTTAAAAGTTATCCAAAGACAATATATTTCAAATTAGTTCATTTATTCCTTCGTACAAGTAAACTTGAGCATCATAACAACACATTTGCTTTATAAGAAGTGTTATGGCTTTACTCACATGGTTTTAGTCGCACTGGCAACCAAGGTGGGGTAGGTACTTCATTTTCACAAAAATATTCCAATATGTCTAAAAACGTGTAGGGTCCCCGTTTGCCGCTAAACATGCATTGCAATGACGTCCCATACTGCAAATAAGCCTTCTGATGTTGTCTTGAGGAATTCTCTGCCACTCCTGCTGAAGGGCCTGCGCTAACTATTGAAGAGTCTGTGGAGCGGCTGGACGTTGTTGGACGCGGCTATTCAGGAGGTCCCACAAATGCTCAATAGGAGACAGGTCGGGGGACATCGGCGGCCACGGTAACGTTCGGATATGCTGTATCTGAAGGTGATCTTGGACGACGCGAGCACGGTGAGGACGTGCATTGTCATCCTGGAAGATGAAATCTGGTCCGTGCCGTTGAGCAAATGGCACAACGATAGGCTCGATGATGTTGTCACGGTAGTAGAGCCCTGTGATATTGACCTGGCATATGTGAAGGTCAGTCCTGTCATTCATACAGATGCCTGCCCACACCATTACACTGCCACCTCCATAACGGTTGTGTGCAACAGTTGCAGGAGGCTGGTAACGCTCACCTCGCCGTCGCCAGACACGTATTCGACGATCATGAAAATCCAAAACGAAACGGGACTCATCAGAAAACATCATTGATGCCCACTGTTGATTGTTCCACCGATTAGGACGTTGGCACCAATCCATTCTTGCTCGCCTGTGTTGTGGTGACATGGGCAAAGCTACAAACGGTCTGCGTGAGGCCAGTTGCACTTGGTGCAAACGGTTTCGAACTGTCTGAGTTGAGACCCGGATCCCAGTGGTCTGTTGAAGGTGTTGCTGAAGTTGAGTAGCATTTAGAGTCCGAGTTCTGAGGGCCTGAGTAACAAGAAGTTGGTCTTGACGGCGTGTAATGACTCTTGGGCGGCCAGTCCGAGGCAGATCAGCCACGGTGCGGAAATTTTGATACCTGTTCCACAGTCTGCTGACAACTAACTGTGAAACATTGAGGTTCCGAGCAACATTCAATTGCCGACTTCCGGTTTGCAACATGCCTATGCCTAACCATCTCTGCTGTTCTGTCAAACGTTCCGTGACGAAGAAAAGAAATTTTTTCTGTTGCAGAGTCTTTTTATACCTGTCCATGGTGAGTAGTGTTCATCAAACCCGAGATACACGCATTTTTAAAAAAAAAGAATAATGTGTGAACTTTACGGATGGGCCCCACCTCTGTTCTTAGGATTGGCTTACTCATCACGAGTCACCAGGTCAACATGATATTGCACGTGAGAGTGGAGAAGAGCGTGCTCGATATGTCCATACAACCATTAAAATACGAAATCCACTCTTTTGTAAAATAATACATACCATCTTAAAATATCCCCTACTTTTTGTGACTAGTATATATATAATTAGTAAGAAGATGACAATTGTAATAAATGATATATGTGCTTTTATTTCATTTATTTATTGAAAATTATGATTTCTTGAATGTATGCTTTATTTCTATATTCTACAGGTCTCTTATGGGCTATGGCTGCACAAACAGAAATTGTCGGTGCAAACACTGTTTTAAATGATGGCCAAATACGGGTGGAGCGGTGAAATATGCTACACCTCTATGATGAAATAAGAGACACGGAGAGCTGCCTAAAATGGCTGGCAAGCAGGCATATGATAAGAAATTCAGTGCAGTGTAATAGCTGTTCCCAACCAGCAGTTCTGAGTAACTATGCGAGAGGCATTGATGGAAAAAGCTGGAGGTACAGGCAATGCAATAAATCTTTCAGTGTCCGGAGTGACTCTTTTTTTGCAAGGAGTCATCTCAAATTGCAACAGATAGTGCTAATTATATATTTGTGGGCTTTTGATACACCAAGCAAACGGATAACGCAGGAAGTGAATGTGAGCAAACAGATTATAGTGGACTGGTGCAATTTTTGTCGAGAGGAATGTGGAAAGTGGCTAGCACAAAGACCACCTGAGATTGGGGGTATCTTAGATAGTGGTGAACCCATAGTAGTGGAAATTGATGAATCCAAATTATTCCACAGAAAATATCACAGAGGTCGGTGGTATGAAGGCCATTGGGTGTTTGGTGGTATTGAGATGGTGTCAAAGAAATGTATCCTGTTTGAAGTTCCTGACCGCACATCAGGATCGCTAGAAGGTCTTATAGAACGATACATTGTACCAGGAAGTCATATTGTATCAGACGGATTTGGATCATACAATAACATAGCTATGTTAAATACTGGAGTTTATTTGCATTCCGTGGTGGTGCATGCGCACAATTTTGTGAACCCTCAAGACCCCGGAGTGCACACACAAACTATTGAAAACATGTGGATGCGTGCAAAAAGGAAATGTAAACGACAGTTTGGAATGAGCAGGGTATTGTTTGCTTTATATCTTGACGAATTTATGTGGTTAAGTTCATGTAGAAATGAAGACCCTTTCAGTTCCTTTCTTCTTTGTTTGTCT
>JAMPIV010013195.1:67500-75000 GCA_024509875.1 Oreohelix idahoensis
ATATATATATATATATATATATATATATATATATATATATATATATATATATATATATGTAGGCTTAGCTTCGCATTACTCCAACATCAATAAGTCAGATACATTTCTTGACTACAGCAGGCTGCATCATGGCGAGCCCTGAATACAGTTTACAATGGCCTCCGTGGTATTCCTTTATCAAACCTTGCTCAAGGTGATACCGCCGACATAGCGAAATTCAAAGTACATATCCAATGTTCTTCGGGCATAAACCAACCCGGTATCAATGTCATGGGGATTCGTAAGTTGCATTTCTAATAACAAAACTCCTTCCCGCCCAGCGAAAAAAGTCAGCAAGCAGGGAAACAAAATGTCAGTCTAAAGCTGGCTATCAATAGAAATGTTACAAGAGCAATTACCTTTTCTTCCGAAAAACACCACAACAGAATCCGTCTCCTAGACGTATAGGAAAACACAAATATGGGAGAAATATTCTGTAGACATCTCAGTCAAACACACGAAGGACTTCCTTCCCCAAGATATGAAACTCGGGTCGAAACGAATCACACGTCCTGACCCTCACACAGTTTCCTGCTCGACCCCAAACGGAAGTCTTTCTTAAACCTCCCAAAACTTGACGCATGCGTATTAAACGCAAGACCTTCTGAGTGAAACTCAGATGGGGCGATGTGAACAAAGACCAAGACTGACCATCAAGCCATATATGGTCAGGGGATAAGCATCGACTCTAGTTGCCAACATTTCAAGAAAAACTAACTATTCATGGACATATATGGACAGGCAACCAGACGCCTTTCCTAAAAATAGATCGCCAGGTTATGACAAAAGAGGAGGTAACATCCACTGTAAAATACCACCTCAGAGAAACATGAGTTATGCCCCTTTTGATAAGGAATCCACAAAATTAATGTATACAAATATTTGGCAAATATAAGCATATCAACACAGCCAAATCTGTGCGCAACAACATACATGCACGCATGCACGCGCGCGCACACGCGCGCACGCGCACACGCACGCGCGCACGCACACACACACACACACACACATACATACATACATACATACATACATACATACATACATACATACATATCAGAATCTTTATTCTCCAAAAATACATTAATATGTACAGACATGATATAATAGATACAACATGGCATAAAGGAGAATCATTAGAATTTACATAAAGTGTTGAAGACGTCTCAAGTAGTTCTATGTGGGTGTTTTTACATCGAACCTTTGTGTTACACATACATAAAAATTTTTAAGCTTTCTAAAATACATTGGCATATAATGATATGATATAACCTGCCAAAAATGAGTATTATTGAAATTTACAAAATGTGTGTGGAATACCATTCAAGTAGAGCAATATGGTTGTTTTTACATGGGGGTTTTATCAGAATTTTTGTTTGCCATAAAAAACTTTGACAGCTAGTGGAGTGAGATATTAAATATAGCATCAAATACAATAGTCGTTTGGTATAGTAGACAGAGCACAATTGAGATTAGACGGTGGGGAAAACATCCCAGCAATTTAAAATGGGTGTTTTTTACATCGAAGTTTCCATATTCTGTAAGAACCTATAATTGCACTAATTCATTCATTCATAACCCTCCACTCCCAAAGGAGCATAGGCCTTCAACAAACACATGCCAAGTCCTCCTGTCACGTGCCATCATCTCAAGTTCTTTCCATGTTCTCCTCATCATTTTCACCTCTGTTTCCAACTCTCTTCTCCATGTACTTCTTGGTCTTCCTCTGCCTCTCTTGCCCTGGGGGTTCCAGAACAAGGACTGCCTTGTACTGCTATCAACAGGTTTCCTCAGTGTGTGTCCTATCCATCGCCATCGTCTTCTTCTCATTTCTTGTTCCACTGGCACTTGTCTAGTTCTTGTCATCAGTTCCACGTTGGTAACCTTGTCATACCATTTTAATCCCTCTATTCTACGCAAGCACCCATTTATGAAAGTCTGTAGCTTTTTGGTTGTTGTCTTTGTTGTTCTCCATGTCTCTGAGCCATACAATAGGACTGACTTCACATTTGAGTTGAAGATTCTTATTTTCGTGTTTGATCCTATTTCTCTTGATCTCCATATATTTCCCAATGCAATGAAAGCTCCTCTTGCCTTTTGTATTCTTATTTTGATATCGCTGTCTGTCCCTCCAACTTTGTCTATATTACTGCCAAGATATGTGTATGATTCTACATCTTGTATTGGTGTTTCTTCAAGTTCAACCCTGTTATCATTACCTGCATTTATTCGCATTATTTGTGTCTTTTCCCTGTGTATTTTCAGACCCAATTGCTGTGACCTCTCATCGAGTGTTTTCAATTTGTCCTGCATCTGATTACGGCTATGGGACAGAAGAGCCAAGTCATCAGCAAAATCCAGATCATCCAACTGCTTAGTCAGAGTCCACTGGATTCCATTTCTGTTGTGTGTTGCCGATGATCTCATAACCCAATCTATTGCCAGCAAGAAAAGAAATGGAGACAAGAGGCATCCCTGTCGCACTCCTGTTCTTATCCCAAACGGTTCTGTAAGCTGTCCTTCGTGAAGAACTCTGCATGTCATGTCTTCATATGTTTTCTTTATTAAATTAATGATCTTCAGGGGAACTCCATAATGCCTCAACAATTTCCAAAGTGATTCTCTGTCTACACTGTCAAATGCCTTTTCGTAGTCCACAAATCCGATGTATAGTGGTGAATTCCATTCCAGACTTTGTTCAAATATTATTCTCAAAGTGGCTATCTGGTCTGTACATGATCTGTTTTGTCGAAAACCTGCTTGTTCATCTCTCAGTTTCTTGTCTATGGACTCTTTTAATCTCTCAAGGATAATCCTGTTTAATACTTTTCCTGGCACTGATAGTAACATTATTCCTCTATAATTTGTGCACTCTTGTAAATTTCCCTTCTTAGGCAACTTAACCAGATATCCTTCCTTCCATTCTGCTGGTATCTCTTCCTTTTCCCAGACTTTACCAAGTAATTTATATAACATCTCTGTAGCCGTGTCGATATCTGCTTTGATGGCCTCTGCTGGAATGCCATCAGGTCCAGACGCTTTTCCATCTCTTAGAAGCTTTATGGCTTTCTTTATTTCTTCCTTCGTTGGTCTTTCACCGTTAATTTGTAGCTCTTCTTTTGCTGGCTGGATGTCCGGCGGGTTTTGTGGAGCTGGTCTATTGAGAAGGTCCCCAAAATATTCTGTCCACCTCTTCATTTGCTCTTGTATATTGCTGAGCAGTTTCCCATTCTTGTCTTTTATGAGGCAACTTGTTTGCTTGTATTTTCCTGTTAGCTTCTTTGTGCTGCTATACAGTTCTCTCATATTTCCTTTGGCTGCAGCATCTTCTGCCTCTCTTGCCAACTCCTCAACATACTTCCTTTTGTCTCTTTTGATACTTCTTTTTACTTCTTTGTTTGCTTCTGTGTACACTTCTTGAGCCTTGGCTTTGGAACTTCTGGTTTTGCTTGTGTTTAACTCTGCTTTCTTGTTTTTTCTGTCTTTTATCTTATTGATGGTTTCTGTTGTTATCCATGCTTTTTGTTGTCGTTCACTTTTCCCCAGTATTTCTTCACATGTCTCCTTCCATACAGTTTTGACCTGTTGCCAATAGTCTTCTGTATTCTCTACATCTTCCAGCTGTTGGAGCACTTGGAATTTGTTGGATACTGTGACCGCAAATTTGTCTCTTGTTTCTTGATTTCTTAGCTGTCCTACATTATACTGTTGTCTATAATTTTGCATTGTTGCATATCTCTTGAGTTTCATTTTTACTTTGGCTATCAGAAGATGGTGATCTGATGCCACATCTGCTCCTCTATATACCTTTACATCCTGCAATGATGATCTAAACTTCTTGTTTATGCATATATGATCAATCTGATTTTCTGTTCTATGGTCTGGTGATATCCATGTTGCCTTGTGTATTCTCTTATGTGGAAACATGCTTCCTCCTATAGCCAGTTGATTTGAAGCACAGAAGTTTGCGAATAGTTCTCCATTTTCATTCATTACTCCTAGCCCATGTTTTCCCATGACTTCTTCAAATCAAAATTGTGATGTCTCTTCTTTTTACTTTGTCCATAATTTATTGTAGTTTAGTATAAAATGCTTCTTTCACGGACTCTTCTTTGTCATTAGTTGGTGCATAACATTGGATGACATTTACATGAATTTTCTCACTGTGGTGTGAACTTTCGTCTTCATGTCCTGAGGACAGCACCAATTCACCTGTGATGAGTTTCTTCCTGTCTACCCCCTTCCACTTTGTTTCACACATTCCCAGAACCTCGATTTTGTATTCTGCTGCTACTTGCGCCACTTTCCCTTGTTCGTTTATTGTCCGAACATTCCAGGTGCCAAATCTGGAAGTTCTCCTAGAAGAAAGAAGGTTAGTCAGCAACACAGACTCCTGTAACTGTCTTTTTTTCTTGTTGAGGTGATCACTGGCCCAAGACAGTATACATGTTGTTAGATGTGTAGTGCGAGCGTATGATGAATTGAGTGTGGGTGCGAATGAAGGCGCGAATGTGTTTAGGCTCGTATAGATGTAGATCCTGCAACCCATACTCTCACATGCAGTAATCAAGGATGCTTTGACACTGCAGGCATGTTTCAAGACATTTATTGACGGGAACACACATAATATCAACAGGAACAGTCAGTGTAACAAGGTCATGCTGACCTGACATCGATAGGTATACATTTGGCATTCAAAAAGGTAAACTTCAGAATAGACGTGCATGGTCAATAGCAAAGTTCTTCAATAATGACAGTTCGTAGCGTCGCCCTTGGCGTCTCTGACTAAACGCGTCAGATGCCTTAGTCACTTTGACACACAGGTGCAACTTGGCACTCCCCGCCAATTGCACATATCAGGCTGTAGTATAATAGCCGAAAGCACAGGCCTCGTTCTGACGTCGGCCGTGTACTTCTGTTAAATAGGTTATCATCAACCCTGCAGTAATACTTATTGTAGATAGAAGTTCCGCCAATCTGCGGCTCCCACAATATATCTTCGTCACTGGATTTCTGGACAATATAAGACTAACAGTCTTGGATGGCTACCTCGAGCACAAATATATAAGTTCTGAAATGGCGGATCAGTGAGCTGCTGTTCACCCTAGGTAATCCTTTACATGTTCTGCCACCGAAAAGCGTAATAATGCATAAAGGTCGGTATTACCTGGCAAATGAATCCTCAGAACTAAACAAGGAATTCTGTCGTCATCCCGACGCACAGAGATTCACTGGGGAAAACTGCCATAGCAGTTACTTCGAAGATTCTCCCCGAAAAAACAATGGACTCTTGGTCCCTTCAGAAAAACAGGACCTCCCGGCTTCCCGGAAGTATATCTCACTCCCGCTTAAAAAACCTTCCCATCGGCCTACGCCGAACTGTCAACCTCTGACCCTACAGGTCAAACACAATGAATGAATAAACAAGGGAAGACAACCCCTAATCAACCTGACATCGCAGGTAAAGACACAATTATACTTATGATACAAACATAAGCAAATAACTTGACAGATGACTCCGTCGAAAATGACAGCAACAACTCCTTTCGGCTTTCTCTGTGTTGCATCATACGCCTCCCCACGAGAGGACCTTCCCCTGTCTTGGATGGCTGTGTTTTATTTTCTTTATTTGACTTGTCCATATTTGTTGAAGTTTTTTGTGGTTTAAATTTTTTACAGGATGGGGTAACCGGCCCCATGCCCAACCCTCCTTAGTCGCTTTCTACGACATGCTTGGCAGGGGACAGTGTTACTATTCTTTGCTCCCCTTTCGGGCCCCGGTAACACACGGGTGAATTGCACTAATACTGACATATTTACATAAAACCTTTGCTTCAAATTTCCGCAACCCTAGCGACATTAATCCACTCACACACTTTGGATGCACATGACCCAAACTACCAATTATCAGTACGATTACATGCGTACGATAGCCTATTTCGTTAATTTCTGCAGCCAATGAATAGTACTTATCAAATTTATGTTGGTAACATTTATCTAAATGGGCGTCATATGGTATTGCTGCCTCCACTATAAAAGCTGTTTTGTTATGTCGATTGATTATCGTTAAATCAGGTTTTACGGCATGTGTCTTAAATGAGGTGTTACTGCTGCCGAAAAGTGATGGTTTAACTATTATCTCTTTATTTATTGTTATGTCACTCTTATTATTGTATGCGGATTTCAGTTTCTCATAAATAATGTCTACAGCTCTATTGTGCCTTTGTTGGTATAATGTTTGAAATTTGGTACATCCATTCAATAAATGTGACACTGTTTCGTATGGGTGGTTACATATTTTGCACATTTTCGTGTATGTCTGTGGGTAATATAGATGTAAAAGACTTTCGCATTCCAGCAACTGTAACCTCGATCTCACAGCAAATGAAAGTATTTTATCACTTAATTTAACATTAGATAGAAAACTAGATGACAATGAATGGTTTACACATTTCATTTCGCGCACTATTCTCCCTTGTGATGATTTACTTTTTAGTTCACTTAGAATTAGGTTAAGTTTATGTGATTTAAATCCAGAATAAAAAGCATTTGCTGACTTGTATGTTAGACTCACATCTTCATCTACATCTAAATGTACAGTGTAATGGCCACTGTCATCCACTTTCACACTCACTCTTTCACGCGCGCATTCTTCATTCAGTTCTACCCAAAATGATTTTGGCCAATTCACCTTCGATCTTTTAGCTAGATGGTTTGTTTCATTTAACTCGTAACTTGCAAAGTTATTCCTATCATCATCTACTTGGTCTATTTTACGTTTTTTCATATGTCTATCTAACGAGTTTATCGCTGCAGTTTTTTACAAGACTATCATCACAATTGAGCATACTGACAAGGAATGAAATATGTCGAGAGTGGTATAATATGAAGGGGTTTGGTATGCCAAGGCCATCCTTCGACCTGGGACAAAAGAAATAGCTCCTTGTGGATGATTCATTTAGCGCTAGCCATGTTCTAACGTGGTGTACAATTTCATCTTCAATTTCTTTAAGTTGTTTTTCTGTGAAGTGTATGTTAGAAAAATAAAACATGAGAGGACCGAAAAACATCGGGTTAATTAATGAGATCTTTGCTGATGTTGGTAGTGGGGCACAGCTTAATTTGGTTAAATTTGATCTAAATTCTAATATAAGGCTGCTTGCTTGAAACTGGTCTGATGTATTATCAATTGTAATGTCATGTCCTAGGTATCTGTAGGAACGCCCTCGATCAGAAGAGGGGATTTCATGACCTTGGATATTAATGTCCACCTTACGAGTGTTGACCCAATTGTTTCCGCACTATACATACATACATACGTACGTACGTACGTACGTACGTACGTACGTACGTACGTACGTACGGACGGACGGACGGACGGACGGACGGACGGACGGACGGACGGACGGACGGACGGACGGACGGACGGACAGACAGACAGACAGACATACATACATACAT
>JAMPIV010013195.1:80000-172117 GCA_024509875.1 Oreohelix idahoensis
TGTAGAACACTCCAGTTTACCAGCTGTAAATGGGTACAAAGTTGTGCGCTCGAACTAGGGAAGGCAAAGGCAGCGAGGAAGGGGACTAGTCACCTTAACCTCGTAAACTGGGATCTTCCACAAAGAAGTTTCTAACACTTCATTTCCCTATGATAATCTCTGCCATGGGACTGCCTTTATCTTCGTAAGCGATAAAGCAATATGATAAATATATCTTCATTAGGCTGTGGGGCTATTTGTGATTAATTTTTGTACAAGCAACAATCATCTCATCCACAATGCACATGTTTAGATCATATTAAAAATACAATACATTATATCAATGATTATTATACAGGCATATTTTGTGAATTCTATATGAACCTGAAATAACAATTATTATACACGGTAGTTATCATAATTTCGCTTACCCTCAGACTTCAGATACTGGACTTAAAAATGTTTCTGGTGATCCGCTCACAATTCATGGGTAGTGGCAAAACTCTGCCTCCAGTCTGTCTGAACCCTCTTCGTTGTATATCCCTCCATTTTTTTTTTTTTTTTTAAATTAATGTGTTTGCTACTTTTCTTTGTAGCACGCCCCTTTCAACCATCTACCATGTACATGGAGTTGTTGGTTATATCAGGACGTGTTTCCTTTATTGTAATGTGTTTTTGTTTGTATTTATTTTATACTATATTATCTCTAGTCGGTATTTTTCCTTTTGTGGTTATAGTTCAACATGGTTTTTAAAAGAAATTCCAAAATATGCTATTTTCTAAGTTAGTATGTTTTAATTTTCACTGGATGGTTTCTTTGGTTAGTCTGTATGTATCTGGGGCGAGTCTTTCACCAGTTTTGACTACTGACTCAAATCCTTATTTGTTTTTTATATGTTAGCTTTAGTTTTTGTAATATAGTGTTTTATTAACTTTTGCATTTCTGAAGGGGTCTTTGTGCCTATGAGATTTTCTACCCTCATTTCTACATTGTGGTTACTACAGTATGTCTTAATGTTTTGCCTCTGTTGGTCATATTTCTTGCAGTCCACCAGAAAGTGTCTAATTGTGTTTGGTTCTTGACACTCTTCACATGTGGGTTCCTCAATCATGAAATATCCAGTTTCAAGCTTGAGCCTCAGCAACTTTTTATTAATTGGTATTTTTAGTTCATCTTTTATTTGACATTTTTTGCTTGGTTTTTTTAAGGATTTTATATGAGTGTCTTGCTTTTTTACTTTGGTCCCATGCTGTTATCCACTCTTTAGTTATTGCTTGAGCAATTAAGCTCTTAATTTCAAACTTCCCTAAGCCTACTTCAATTTTGTTATGGCTAGCTCTCCCCCCTTTGGCTTCTTTGTCTGCAAGCTCATTTCCTGCTATCCCCACATGTGATGGTATCCATGTTAGTGTTGCACTGCATCCTATAGTTTGTAGATATGTATTAACCTGTAGTATTTCCTCTATAATATCTGGCCTGCTACATTCATTTCTGTTTCTGATAGCTAATACTGATGATAGGGAATCTGTGAGAATGGTTACTTTTTTTGGTGGATTTTCTGCAGCTATTTCTAAAGCTTTTAGGATTGCCACTAATTCTGCTGTAAAGATGGATGTATTACCTGTTACTTTGTATCTTTTATAAATTTTTAATTTTGGTATTGCTATTCCTGCTCCTAATTGTCCTTCTTCATCTTTTGACCCATCTGTATATATAGTTAGGCTATTATTTATATACCGTTCTATGTACTCTAGTGTTTTACTTTTTGCTGAGATTATGTCGTTAGATTTATTTATGATCTTTGTTAAGTGGGAGTCAGTTTCTGGCACTTTTAATTCCCATGGTGGGATCTTTGCTTTATACAGAGCACTACTGTTTATCGCATTAAATAGGTCTGGGTATTGATCCACTTCATCCATTGTTTTCCACCCTAACGGGTATCTATTATGGTTTAGTGGAATGTGGCCTATGTACTGGTTACCCCTATCAAAGGTTTTATGTGCTGGGTGAGTTGGATCTTTTGCCACTCTTGCCCAGTAGCTGAATCTCAGTTCTTTTCTCCTTAGCTCCAGGGGTATAATGCCTAGCGCTACTTCTAGTGCCTCTGCTGATGTTCCCTTTGAGGCACCTGCTATTATTGACAGTGCCTGGTTTTGGACTGTGTCTAGTTTTTTCTTATTGCTTGGGGCGGCTGATGCATAGACAACACTGGCATAGTCAAGTTTGCCCCTAATAAATGATTTATAGAAGGTTAAAATGGTCTTATTGCATGCGCCCCAACCACTTCCTTTCATATATCTTAGCATGTTAATAAGTCCCCTACTGCTTTGCACTAATAGGTCTATGTGTTTGTTCCAGTTTAGTTGCTGGTCTAATACCATACCAAGAAATCTAGTTGATTTTGCTGTGCATACTTTTTGCTCATTAATGCTTATGTCAATTATATTGTTTTTAATTACACGCCCTCTACTGAAGATCATTCCTATGGTTTTTTTAACATTTAGATTAAATCCCCACTTGTTCATCCAGTCAGATACTTTATCCATTTGCCTTTGTACTGTTTTATAGAGGAATGGGAGATTTCTTCCCGTTCTCCATATCGCAGCGTCATCTGCAAACTGGGATAAGTTGTTTTTTAAGTCTGTAAACTCGTCGCCTAGGTCGTTGACCATAATCGTAAAGATAGATGGTGATATTACTGATCCCTGGGGAATTCCATTCTGTTGCTCATACACCTCAGATCTATCATTGTTTATTTGTACCGTGAAGTATCTATCCTGCAGGAAGTTTTCTAGATAATTGTAGGTTCTGCCTACTATACCTAATTTCCTGATTTTGTGTAGTGCACCCTCCCTCCAACACTCATCATATGCTCTTGCTACATCAAGGAATATTGCTACTGTCTTTTCATTCCTTTTGAAGCCTGTTTTAACATCATGTTCCAGCCTCAACAGTTGCTCTATTGTACTATGTTGGCTTCTAAAGCCTGCCTGGGTTGGACTGTACAAATTATGCTTTTCTAGATGAAATTTTAGTCTGCTGTTGACTATTGTTTCTAGAATTTTTCCTAGATGCGATGTTAATGATATTGGCCTGTATGAGCTGACATCATGTGTTTCCTTATCTGGCTTTAGTATGGGGATGATTACTGCTGTCTTCCATGAACACGGTATTTTTCCCGTGTGCCAGATCTTGTTGTAGAGGGATGCAATCACTCTTAGAGTTGTATTTGGTACCTTTTTGAGGATTTCATAGCTCAGAATGTCTTCCCCAGAGGTAGTATTGGTTTTTCCTGCTAAAGCTCTTTCTATTTCATCTACTGTAATATCTGCATTTAAATAATTAGCATCCTGTGTGGTGTCCATATTTTCTCCTTTTAATTTTTTTAGCAGTGTCTTCCGCCTATTTATTTCTTCCTTATCTAGACTGTCTATTGAACTAACCTGATAGAAGTATTTAGCTAGTATGTTGGCTTTTTCTCTATCTGTTTCAGCTCTCTCTGGTATTTTAATTGTTGGGATTTTAAATTTCTTGTGGTTTCCTCCTTTAATTGCTTTTAGTTTTCTCCAAACTGTAGTTACTTGTGACCTATGGTTTAGTGTTTGACAAAATGTTCTCCAACTCTTTTCTTTAGCTCTGAATATTATTTTATTTGTTTCATTTCTTACTTTTTTATAGTTTGTGTAATTCTCTTCAGTTTTGGCTTTTCTATACTTTGTAAGGGCCCTCTCCCTCAATTTCAGTTGTTCTGAACATCTGTCTGTCCACCATGGTACTGGATTTTTATCTTTGTTTCTTTTCCTATTTTTACCTTTTTGTGTTGGTTTTAAGTGCTCAGGCATATTCCTGTTTGGTATATATTTTATAGCTATTTTTAAAATCTCATTTGTTATTTTTTCTGCAAATATATCTACACTGTTAGATTCAATTTGTTCTATGCTTATTTTACTTAGCTCCAATTGGAAGGACTCCCAGTTTGCCTTTTTTAGGTTGAATGTAGGTTTCGAGCTTCTTGGACTAGTTCTATATTTGTCGTTTAGGTTTATTTCTATGGGTAAGTGGTCTGAGCTGGAGTCATTCAGTACTTCCCATTTAGCAGAGGCTAGGTTTGGTGTTATAATACTTATGTCTATTGCTGTATCTCCTCCACTGTTGCATGGGTTAACCCTTGTCACTGAGCCATCATTTAGTATGATTAGCTCAGCACTTTCAATGTAGTCCAACAGTCTTTTTCCTGCTGGATCATTACTGTTGTTACCCCATGCCTCATGGTGTGCATTAAAGTCACCTACCAGTAATGTTCTTTGGTCTATTTGTGTGTTAATAGTGGCAATGTCCCTATCGGTTATATTACCCTTGGGGCTATAGATGTTTATTATTTTTAAGTTATCTGGCTCACTGTCTAATGTTATACTTATTCCTTCAATATTTTCTGTGTTGAATTGTTCCCAATTTAATATTTTGTAGTCTTCATGTATTAGAAAGGCCACGCCCCCTCCTCTTCCCTCAGGTCTATCATTTCTAAGTGTTATATACCCTTGGTAGTTCAGTTTTTGTTTGGGGTTCAGGAGGGTTTCTTGTATTGCAAAGATGGGTTTTGCCTCCTTATACTGTCCCATAAGAGACATCAGGTTCTTCCTGGCACCCCTACAGTTCCACTGAACTACTTTGATAGCTCTAGAGTCTTTGGTCCCCATTTAGTGTGGTTAGCTTAGTTATGTTATTGTTTTTATTAGGTTCTTTGATAGGGGATCTACTTCTTTTGGTTTTGTTCACTATCTCTAATGTTCTCCACAAACTCATCATTCCAAGTAACCATTGTACTCCGAACTCTTTCTGCTATGTATGTTAGGTGTAGTTCCACTGTTTCCTTAAATTTTTCTTCCATTTTTTCGTCTGACAAACTAGCTCTTTCTCTCTCTATTTTTTTAAGGATTTCTTCATTAGCCTCTTTTATTTCTGTTATTGTTTTTAGGTCTCTTTCTATTGCCTGTTGTGCTATTTTAATTTCTTCTAATACCTGCCTGGCTTGGGTGATGTTATGTTCTGTCTCTTCTGTGTTGTTTTCTACTTCGCTGTTGCTTATGTGTGTTTTACTTTCATCTTTTTTCTGTATTTTCTCCTTTATGTTTTGTACTTCAGTGGTTATTTGTTTTATTTGTTTCTTGATGTTGTTTTCTTGTAAGTTTTGAAGGTGGCTGTTTGCTTTCTGTGTTTCTTTCACTTTCCAGATTGGTGTGTTGGTTTCTAGAGCTTCTTTAAGTATGTATTTTGTCTCTTGGAAGACTGGACACCCCTGGTACCTGGCACTGTGGTTACCCTGGCAGTTTGCACATCTTCTGTTTTTATTTTCTTGTTTGTAGTCTTTGTCCTCTTTAGCCATTGTGCAGTCTCTGTGTTTGTGTGCTCCTGCACAGAAACTACATCTTGTTGCTCTTTTACAAGCATGCTGCATGTGACTAAAGCCTTGACAATTTGTGCATTGGATGATTGGTGGTATGAATGTTTCAGTCTTCCTGATTCTCTTGCAGATTTTGATCTCTTTGGGTATTTCTGTACCCTGCACACTCAACACTACCACTGATGTATTCTTCTGCAGCTTAGTTTTAATTCGTTCTACCTTTTCTATCTTAGTTTCTGGGTTTTCTTTCACTATGTTTGTGTGGATCTCTTCTTCTGTTAGGTTTGTATCGATGCCCTTGATTACGACTTTTCTAATCTCTTTGATCAGCTCCATTTGTATATTTATTTTATGTGGGAGTTGTACTTCTTTAGACTTTTCTTTCAGTTCATTTATTAGGACCTTGGCTTTTTCTGTGCTGTTCAAACAGATTACTACACCATTGCTTGTTTTTTTGTAATCTGTTAATAGATTTTTTGTCTATTATTTTTTCTAGGATAACCATGATTTTGTCATCGGGTAGGGCTCTCAGAGTGGCTTCTGTCCCTCCTACTTGAGTGATTTTAACTCTTCTTCTGTGGGTTTTTGTTTCCTTTAGGCTGTCCTCGGCACTTTCTTTGTGTTCTTTGGTTTCCTGAGTGCATTGGCTTGCATTTCCCTCTTTGTCCTTCCTAATGTGTTCTGCGGCTTTATTTCCTGTCGAAGGTGGTGATCCATTATTTGCAGCACCTTGCTTTGAAGTCAGAATTTCTGTTTTTTTCTCGTTGCTCTTTTTGTTTGTTCCCCTGTCTTTATTTACTTCAGGGTTCACTTTTGTTTTTTCATTGATGGTTTCCATTTTGCCCTTAATTTCTGTGTCCTTTAGACCAGGGCTTTTGTTCCTCTCATTTTCTGTCCGTTTTGATGTTCCTTCCTTAGTATGTCTTTCTGATGATTTGCTCCAAGCTTTTCCCTCCCCTAACTGCAATCTGGTTAGCATTATGTTGTACTTATTTGCCCTTATTTTTGCTAAATTAACACCAGGCAAGTTAATATATTTATTTATTTAGGCTTATTTATTATTTTTTTTTTAAATATAAATTTTAAATTATGTTTAGCTATCAATAATTAAGGGCTGAATAGTCCTACTACTAAGCTAGTAAATTTGTATTAAATTTGATTTTGTTCACGCGCGGCTCTGCGCTGAAAGATGCCTGTATTAATTACACAAAGAAAAGCAAGATGGCTACTGCACTTTACAAATGAAGACCACACGTGGTTGGCCTACCTGTGTTTATTCTATTTCACTAATATTTTATTTATTCCAATACCCCTATCAATTTTAGCTAACGTTTAAAAGCAATTAACGAATACTATAGGTGGTTAATAATATTTAGTTTAAATATGTTAGAGAAGAGAAAAAACTTATCTGAAATTCGTCTTTTGTAGCGTACTGAAAACTTTCACTGCACTCGAGAACGTGGACTGCCGGAACTAACCTGCTTTTTAAATGTATATCCCTCCAGATTTACCGATACGCTTTAAATACGTATAGCGCGGACGTATCAGAGAGTACCGACGTCACAGCTTAAACCTAAGCCTGAAAAATCCTTCCCGAACAGTGATTTCGGCCGAACTGTGCGTCGACTGAAATTTTGCCTTGATCATTCTCGGCATATATAATATCCATATAGTTCCATCTTATCTAGTTTTATACAGCTGATAAAACTCTATCTTCCTATCCATGTAATTTCCCAAACTGTTATTTGTTGATTTTAATATTTAGAACAGAAGTGGGTTTACATGCTTTTAGCGTAACTGTGGGCAGCCGAAATACGCATATATCTCCGTAAATGAGAACTTCCTACCGTTCCATCTTATATGCAGTTATACACCATCCTTCCCTGTACTGAAATGTAAAATCCTTTTCATACGGATTCCCTTCTGTTTTTTTGTCGTTGGCGATTTCCTCTGTCCGATACACATTTCGCTGATCGCCGCCATTTTGAAAGCGGTCACTCGATCGTAGATGGGTTTATAAATCTAATTGAAAACGTTTGCAATGACTTGAAACCAATTTTGCGACAGACCTGTCCTTACGCCAAAATCGACTTCTTTGGGCCAACCAGCATTGTCCCTGGGCCGCTGACAATCAATGGAGACGTGTCTGGTTTAGTGACGAATCTTTCTTTTTTTTTTTGCAGCATCATGATAGATAGAGAAGGGTCTATCATAGGTGAAATGAACATTTTGCCCAAAAATTGCGTTGATGAAGCTCTGCCACACAGTGGTGGAGGTGCAATGGTGTGGGGAATGATCAGTTACAATGGAAGGAGTCAATTGGTGCACATTGAAGGAGGCTTGAATGCGCAACGATACGTCAATGAAATTCTTCGGCCCCATGTCCTTCCACTTTTGGCTGCCCAAAGGTCTGTGTTTCAACAGGACAACGCCAGACCCCATTGTGCACGGTTGACCATGCAGTTCCTGACTGCCAACAACATTCTCACCCTTCCCTGACCATCCCTGTCTCCAGACATGAGTCCGATTGAGCACCTGTGGGATGAGCTGCATAGACGTGTTTGTCGCCGAGATGTTGCTCCAGCCAATTGTCGTGATCTGTTCCAGGCACTCCAGGAAGAGTGGGCACCCATCCCACAGGCCCACATCAGACGTCTGATCGCATCCATGCCCAGGAGATGCAAGTCGCTGATCGATGCAAGAGGTCACACACCATACTAACGGGAAAGCCCATATGCCAAAAAACTCTCGTGACCCAGATGCAAAACAACTGTCAATTGATTGGTTGAACCCTAAGGTATTCTTGTGTGCAATTTGAACAATTAACTCATTAAATTAAAAAAGTTATTCAATGTCAAAACTATGGCTATGTGTGTGCCTTCAGTAGCTATGCGTTTCTTTTTTTGAACAGTATATATATAATATATATAGTATTTTATCAGTGCCACTGTTACACTTATCAGTAGCTTTTTTCTTTAACTTTTGTTGAGGTGGGAATATGTACCATTTTGTGTGTGTACAAATGTATTTGTATTTATTTATTTTTAGAGAGATAGATAGAAGGAGCGAAACCAAAAAAACACTTTGAGATGGGAACTGGAGGCAGACATGAAAGAGTTATGGTAAGACATTTAACAGATGACACAGGAAGTAAAGGCTTGACATACATTTGTTGAGGCCCCACTGCTCCTTAGGGAACTGAAAAATAATTCATTCATAACCCTCCACTCCCAAAGGAGCATAGGCCTTCAACAAACACATGCCAAGTCCTCCTGACACATGCCATCATCTCAAGTTCTTTACACATTATCCTCATCATTTTCACCTCTGTTTCCAGCTCTCTTCTCCATGTGCTTCTTGGTCTACATCTGCCTCTCTTCCCCTGGGGGTTCCAGAACAAGGACTGCCTTGTAATGCTATTAACAAGTTCCCTCAGTGTGTGTCCTATCCATCACCATCATCTTTTCCTCATCTCTTGTTCCACTGGCACTTGTCTGGTTCATGTCATCAGTTCCACGTTGGTAACCTTATCATACCATTTTAATCCTTCTATTCTACACAAGCACCCATTTATGAAAGTCTGTAGCTTTTTGGTTGGTGTCTTTGTTGTTCTCCATGTCTCAGAGCTATACAATAAGACTGACTTCACATTTGAGTTGAAGATTCTTATTTTTGTGTTGTATCCGATTTCTCTTGTTCTCCATATATTTCCCAATGCAATGAAAGCTCCTCTTGCTTTTTGTATTCTTATTTTGATATCACTGCCCTTCCAACTTTGTATATATTGCTGCCTAGAAATGTGTACGATTCATGTAGTGGTGTTATTTCAAGCTCAACCCTGTTATCGTTACTTGCATTTATTTTCATTATTTTTGTCTTTTCCCTGTGTATTTTCAGACCCAATTGCTGTGATCTCTCATCAAGTGTTTTCAATTTGTCCTGTATCTGATTACAGTTAACTTTTAGTATACGAGCAGCCTTTTAGAGAGGCCGATGATCGATCCCCGTCAATAGCGAAAATTTATAGCTGAATGCATGTTAAAACCACTGAACAATTTAGTTACCTGCATGATATAGGGGTTTCATTTCTTCACATTTTGATATATAACACTTATGTTATCTTTATAAATAAATTATTTATTGCAAAATCTGTAACGGTAGTCATGAAATTAGCTCGTATACTAAGAGTTAAGGAACAGAAGAGCCAAGTCATCAGCAAAGTCCAGATCCTCCAACTGCTTTGTCAGAGTCCACTGGATTCCATTTCTGTTGTAGCAAACATAACATATTTATAGCACTTTTCTTTTTAATGGCACAATTTGAGCATCCACAGAAAACACTGCATCAGAAACATCATAATTACAGGGCATCTTTTCTGTATGTCTGAATATGTTCTTAGCTAACAGGCAGAGGCCACACTTTACAACAAACAAAATCACATTTATAAGACCTTTCTGTAGTATATCACAAAATATAGCATCACAAAGATTACATTTATATTGCTGAGATGCATGGAGGCATATCTGGAGTCATCTTTAACTGACCACCAGCTATACACAATGCTGCAGTATACATACGTGAAAGTGAACCTCTGTGAGGCTAATTACACCCTCAATGACGCTTGAAATCATCCACACACTTCCATGGATTCTCTCTGTGGTGAAACATGTTGAGAACTCAGCATTGCACACTAAGCTTTGATTCCCAGACATGATTCTTTAGCTTTGACCTGGTTGACTGCATGTAGGAGGATCTCACTATGGACCCACTGATAAGCAGGGGAACTGAGAAGTGGCTCTGTGCAGGACGTGACATTTCCTTGGGAGAGCCCAGAACCAGAGCACAGTATTTTAACTCTACATAGTTGGACAGCCCTCTTGGATGGTAGGGAATGCACAGTATGCCACATACTTCTTACTCCTAGCTTGGGACCCCTATGTGATGATCCTTTAAATGCAAGCTAAGCTGGAGAAACTGGAGCTCATGACTTTAACTCAACATGTTTTGGAATAGTAGAAAAGCCACAAGAAAAGCCTAGATCAGTGGAATCAGTGTTACCAAAGAGTGTTGAACTTGTTACTGGCTGCAAAAGAGTGAGAAGCTCAGCAGCCCTATTAAACAACAACAATAACAAATCTGGTTATGATTTCAATTTACACAACAAAATACTTTTTTCACTACCACTTTGCAAAATGAAGTCCACAGGAAGTGATCAAATAATTTAAACCATAAAGATATTTTGTGAAAAGGGGGCTGAAGAATAATGAATGAGTAAACTTGAATTACAAACATCATACTTACAAATTGTGTAAGGTAACACATAAATTTTCTCTGATGTACGTCTAGTGTGCAGTTTTAGAATACAGACGAGTAAACTCAACACCACAAACATTGCACTTACAAATTGTCTCTCATGTATGTTTTGTAAATTGTGTGTTGTTTTAGAATAAAGACTTGAGAAAACCTAACACCACAGACATCACACTTAGAAAGTCCCTCTCATGTACGTCTTTTGTGTAATTTTAGAATACAGACTTGAGAAAACCAAATACATCAAACATCACACTTAGAAATTTTCTCTCAAGAATGTCTTGTTGTGTGCTGTTTTAGAATAAAGACTTGAGAAAATGTAACACCACAAACATCACTATTGGAAAGTCCCTATCATGTGTGCCTTCTTTTGTGTAATTTTAGAATACAGACTTGAGAAATCCTAATACGTAATACAACAAGCATCACATTTATACATCTCTCCAATGTGTTTCAATACATGTCACTGAGTAGCCTGAAAATCACCACAAAGATCACACCTATATGGCTTTTCCCCTGTATGCCTTCTTAGAGTAAAAGGTAAAGGATCCCGTTACACGCCAATTGAGGCCTATTGGGAATATGGTGTTAGGCCCATATTTTCTTGACCATTGGCACACTAGGGGTGATGTAGTCAGCTCAATCCTTCCCAGAAGTTGCTCTGGTACCCAGTTGGGGCTGGGTAGACCCAGGAGCCGTTTGCGGCTTAAATAAATCCCCTCATCTGGGGATCGAAACATAGACAACTGAGCTAGGAAGCCAGTGCACTAACCACTATGCTACCGCGTCTCCCAAAACCACTTCTTAGAGTCTTCTTCTTCGATCCTTAACCACCGACCGTCAAAGCAGTCAGTGGCCATCACGCCTAGTGGCGTCTTGTAGGGCAACAACAAATTGATTCCACTTTGCACGGTCGGTGGCCATCCTTCATACAGTGCCCCAACTCTGGTTCATTCTTTGCATCTCAGCCTCCACAGTCCTCCGCCAAGTTGTTTTTGGTCGGCCTCTCTTTCGCTTTCCTTCAGGGGTCCAAAGCATAGCTGTTCTTGTGATGGCATCGGGGTCTCTTCTGAGGACATGACCAACCCAGCTCCAGCGTCTGCCAGCTATGATGGTATGCATGTCCTCTTGCTTGCTACGAGTGAGCAGATCTTGGTTGGTGATGGTATTCGGCCAAAAGATTCGGTGAATTTTTCTTAGGCATGTTGTGTGAAAAGAGGACAATTTTGACATTTCCTTCTCTGTGACTCGCCAGCATTCCGCACCATAGAGAAGCACAGAAAGCACGCAACTCTGGTATAATCTTAATTTTGTGCTTGTGCTGTATTGGGAGGACTTCCAGATGTTATTTAGGCTAAAGAAGGCTGTTCTTGCCTTATTCATTCTGATGTTGATGTCTTTGCCTGCCCCACCGTCTGGTGTTACTATGCTTCCTAGGTATGTGAAGGTATCTGTCTGTACCAGTTGCTGATTCCTTACTGATATGGGCTCAGGGTTGCTCACATTGAGCGTCATGACCTCAGACTTCTTTAAATTGATGTTCAAGCCCACCTGCTGGCTAAATTTATTAAGTCTATCTGTTTTTCCTGGATGTGTTGATGTGAATGTGCCAGCAGTGCAATGTCATCTGCATATTCCAGATCTTCCAATGTTGAAAATGTAGTCCATCTTATTCCTCTAGGACTGCCCTCTGTTGTCTGGCGCATCACCCAGTCTATGACTGTTAAAAATAGAGTGGTTGATAAGGGGCATCCCTGTCGTACTCCTGTCTTCACCTCGAAGGTTAGGTTGCTCTGCCCAACACTACACGTAAAGTTGGCATAGAGGCTTTTTATGATTGACACTATGCAGCTTGGAATTCCATAAGCCCTCAGTATTTTCCACAAACTGTCCCTATGTATGCTGTCAAAAGCCTTTTCAAAATCAACAAAATTTATGTAAAGCTGTCTTTGCCATTCTGAGCACTGCTCTATAATGTTCCTGAGAGTGAATATATGGTCTACACATCTTCTGTTCTTTCTAAATCCTGCTTGTTCTTTCCTCAGTTTGTAGTCTACTGCCTTTGAAATTCTCTGTATAATTATCCTGCCTAGTATTTTGCTGGGAACTGAGAGAAGAGTGATTCCTCTCCAATTATTGCAGTCTGCAAGATCTCCCTTCTTGGGCAATTTGACAATTATTCCTTTGTTCCACTCTGATGGTGTTGTCCCCGTTTTCCACACTTGTGCAAATAGTGGTTCTAATAGTTCTGCTGCTAGCTCAGAGTCTGTCTTAAATAGCTCTGCATTTAAGTTATCATGGCCCGGAGCTTTACCGTTCTTTAACCCTTTGATTGCTGTGATGATTTCTTCTTTTCATGGAATGTCTGACTTCTTAGAGTAGTGTATTCAAAAAACCTCAAAACTTTTAAGGTTTCTGTGTCATTTTGTGTCTCTTTACTTACATGTTTGACATCAGCAAATTGAAGGACCTCCTTACCAGAAAAGCTTTTGCGGCTGACACAGAGAAATGATATCAATTTGCCAAAAGTCAGGAAAAGACATTGACTGATGATATGGACCAGAGATTCAACACCATTTCAACAGTATATAAGGAAAGCAGCAAATCATGCTTGGGATTCCAGGAAAGGAAGAAGCAAGACTGGATAACACCAGAGACATTAAACACCATAACACTGAGAAGGGAAATGAAAAGAAAGAAAACAGAAGCGAAGTCCCCCAGGTTAAAGCAACTATATAGCGAACAGTACAGTCAGCTGGACAAGGAAGTTAAACGCCAAACCCGAAGTAACAAAAGGAATTTCCTAGATGATCTTGCGGGACAGGCAGAGGAGGCAGCACTGAGAAATGAACAAAGCACAACATACAAAATAACTAAATTCATCAGCGGAAAACGAGGTTCAAACAATATTACATTAGTAAGAGATAAGAAAGGAAATCTCATCGCGACAGCGGAGGGACAGGAGACAAGATGGGCAAAGCACTTCAGAGAGGCTCTGAACAGGGGGGCCACCAGAGACACAATTGAATGTTCCTGGGGCTGAGGACGATCTGGATGTAGGTACAGACATTCCACGAGGGGAAGAAATCATCACAGCAATCAGGGGGTTAAAAAACGGAAAAGCTCCTGGCCATGATAACTATGCAGAGCTATTTAAGACAGACCCTGAGCTGGCAGCAGAACTATTAGAATCACTATTTGCGCAGGTCTAGAGGGCGGGGACAGTGCCGTTGGAGTGGAGCAGGGGAATGGTTGTCAGGTTGCCCAGGGGGGGAGAGATCTTGCGAACTGCAATGGTTGGAGAGGAGTCGCTCTGCTCTTGGTTCCTAGCAGAGTACTGGACAGGATGGTTATACGGAGAGTTTCAAAAGCAGTGGACCATGGGCTGAGGAAAGAACAAACAGGATTTGGAGGGAACAGAGGGTGTGTGGATTATGTATTCACTCTCGGAGACACTGTGGAGCAGTGCTCCTAATGGTAAAGACAGCTGTACATTAATTTCGTTGGTTTTGAAAAGGCTTTTGACAGCATACATAGGGACAGTTTATGGAAAATACTGAGGGCTTATGGAATTCCAAGCTGCATAGTGTCAATCATAAAAAGTCTCTATGCCAACTTTACGTGTAGTGTTGGGCAGAGCAACCTAACCTTTGAGGTGAAGACAGGAGTACATCAGGGATGTCCCTTATCAACCACTCTATTTTTGACAGTCATAGACTGGGTGATGTGCCAGACAACAGAGGGCAGTCCAAGAGGAATAAGATGGACTGCATTTTCTACATTGGAAGATCTGGAATATGCAGATGACATTGCACTACTAGCACAGTGTGGAATGCTGGAGAGTTACAGAGAAGGAAATGTCGAAATTGTCCTCTTTTCACACAACATGCCTAAGAAAAATTCACCGAATCTTTTGGCCGAATACCATCACCAAACAAGATCTGCTTACTCGGAGCAAGCAAGAGGACATGCACACCATCTTAGCTGGCAGACGCTGGAGCTGGGTTGGCCATGTCCTCAGAAGAGACCCCGATGCCATCACAAGAACAGCTATGCTTTGGATCCCTGAAGGAAAACGAAAGAGAGGCCGACCAAAAACAACCTGGCGGAGGACTGTGGAGGCTGAGATGCAAAGAATAAACCAGAGTTGGGGCACTGTACGAAGGATGGCCGCTGACCGAGCAAAGTGGAATCAATTTGTTGTTGCCCTACAAGACGCCACTAGGCATGATGGCCACTGACTGCTTTGACGGTCGGTGGCTAAGGATCAAAGAAAGACTTACACAGTCATTCCCTTTCTACTGTGAGTTGTAGAGGTTTGGAACAGAGGGCACCAGACTATCCTATTGGCTGTCTTCTTCCTGGCTTGGTTCCATTCTAGTCCTCGGTCCTTCAAAGATTGTCTATTGTAGTCTTCCCAGTGGACTCTGGGTCATCCTGGGGGTCTGGATCCCTGGCTCTTTATTTCCCATGCTTGTCATGGTAGCTGATCTCCTCCCATTCTGCAGACATGGCCAAACCATCTTAGTTGGGACTGTTCTACTTGGATCTGCAAGGGGTGGGATTTTAGGCCTTGATGTATCGTCTGGTTGCGGACCATGTCTCTTCTTGTTACTTCAACCACCTTCCTCATATACCTCATTTCCGAGGTTTGGATCTGGCTTTTGTAGATTGTAGTCATTGCCCATGACTCGTATCCATATGTCAAAACTGGGTCATAGATGGAGTGGTATACAGCCATCTTCGTTTTCTTACCAACCTCTCTCTTGCTAAGGAATCCTCAATTTATGGCCTGAAAAAGTCTCCCAGCTGCTGCTTTTTGCATGGCCAACTCTTCAATGATGCCGCCCTGTCAGTCTATAATAGTGGATAACACACTCTGTATTTCTTCTGATCACATCCAGGCATGTAAATATTCTGGCGGTAAAGATCGCACGAGTGCCAGGCTTCAATATATATGTAATATTCTTCTGGATTCTTTGACAAACAGTCATATCAATATTTTGGCAGTAAAGACAGCATGAGCGCCAGGCTTCAATATATATGTAATATTCTTCTGGATTCTTTGACAAACAGCCATATCAATATTTTGGCGGTAAAGACCGCACGAGCGCCAGGCTTCAATATAGGCAATTCTTAGCCACAAAATAGTGTCAAAATACTTTTTACCTTTCACTGGAATCCAGGAATAAACCACTTAACAAATGCCATCTCCTAGGCATAGAAATATATCGGAATATCAGGGGAAAATTCTTGAACATCTTCTAACACCTGGAAACAACGCTCTATTCCCCGTAACACAGACAGAGAGCATCGCTCAACTCCCTCTCAGCTCATGAAACCTGGGTCAACTGCATAGCAAAGACAGTCTTCCGGACCCAAGCAAATCAATCATGCATGCGTGGAACAGCAAGCCCCTGAGTAGAGCTAGCCATGGAACGTTCCAGAGCATTCCACGAAAACAGCACAGAACACTCCTTATATGGACAACTGTATACTACTAATATATCCCTATATGGACGACTGTGTAATGTCAAGGGGAGATAACAACTAAATCTAACCAGTACAAAAAAGCATACATACAGTCTCTTCCCTTTGACCAAGAAAAAATCATATCCCTAACTGACCGTAACACCATCCCTCTCTTCTTCAGCTCTTTCCAGATTTGCAGGTTGGAATGAAGATGTGCCTCTGATTTAGCAATCAGGGCAACATTATCAGCAAATGCCAGCTTTGAAATACAGACCTGTCTAATCTTCCAGTACCCCACTGAATACTTTCCTGTCTTCTCCTTACATGCCTTGATGACATCATCCACGAGGAGTATGAAAAGATAAGGTGACAGGATATCGCCTTGTCTTACACCAGTGGTGGTCCTGAACTCTTCTGATTTATGGTTTGCTGTCCTCATAAAATTTCTGCAAGACTTGTAGAAGCTCATGTATAGCATAAATCAAAGGTGCTGGAATGTTCTTCCTTGCCAAACAGTCCCAAGGATTACTCAAGGGAACCCTGTCAGATGCCTTTTCCAGATCTATGAAACAAAGATGGATTTCACTCTTATACTCAAGGGCCTTTTCACTCAGCTGAGTGTGAAGATTAGGTCTAGAGTATTTCAGTTTGCTCGGAATCCGCACTGGACCTCACCCAACTGTGGCTCAGCTAGGCATCTGATTCTCTGCTCTAGGATTCTAGAGTAGATTTTACCAGGGACACTGAGAAGGGATATGCCTCTATGGTTTCCACATTGTCGAGTCACCCTTTTTGGAAATCGGTGTTATGATGGCAATCTCCCAATCCTTTGGTATGGTCTTGTTGCACCACACTGCCTGTAGGACCCTTAGGAGTAATAGGTCGCCTGATGCTCCCATGTACTTAACCATTTCTGGTGTTATACTATCATGCCCTGCTGCTTTGCCCATCTTAATTTTCTCCAGTGCTGCCTTCAGTTCTTCTATCTTCATGTCATCTTCACCGCCATTGGTTTCTCTTCTGTGCTAGTGGTTATCATTTCTGATGCTTGACATTGCTCACCATTAAGGAGTTCTGTTGGTTCACATCTAGTGTATGCATGTATGCGCTTATGGGGAAACTTTGTGTTTGAAATGATCAGATTCTGCTCACTGAAGAATCTAAGGAGTTGCTTTCCATTGTCATTGAGAGTATTTTCTCCATATTTTCTGCTAACTCCACCCCATCTAGAATGGTCATTTCCAACTCTGGCATTGAAATCTCTGAGCATCATAATTTCATCTAGACAGTCATCCACTGTCCTTTGAAATAGCTCGAAGAATTCCTCATTGACCTCTGCTCTCTCATCCTAATTTGGAGCATACACTATGACAAGGTTTACTATGGTTTCTCATTCATTTAGTTTTACAACCATAATGTGCTCCAAGACAAAGTTCCATCCCTTGATACTATCTTTTTGGTTTTTTGCTACAATGCAACCAATGCCCCCTTTAGGTCTTTCAGATGTTGGTACACCAATGTAGAGCAGCGGGTTGCCATCAAGAACCACGACTCCTTGTCCCTTTTTCTTTGTTTCCATTATAGCCAGGATTTCTAGTTTTGCTTTCCTCGTCTCTTCCACCAACTCTTCTTCTTTGCCATTTATACTTCTTGTGTACCAATTTCCATAATTCTTAGTCTGTAGTCCATTCCAGTTCATCGCCTTTAGAATCAGTCCAGTTTTCTCTCTTTTATTTTGCGTAATCATGGTTTAAAGCAAACAGGTGATTGGCCGGTTGTGTCTGGATGGTGGAGGGGCTGTCTCCTTACAGATTCCATGCAGGCCACCCTCCTCCTTTTTCAGCCCGGCTTGGGACCGGCCTAGGCTGTGCCTCTTTAAAGCACCGCTATGAGAAAATTCTGCTCCACAAACATCACACATAAGGATTCTCTCCTGTTTGTGTCCTGTTATGTGTTTTCATATGATTATTTAGATAAAATTCTGCTCCATAAACATCACACTTATAAGGTTTCTCTCCTGTGTGTGTCCTTTTGTGACTCTTTAAAGCACCATTCTGAGAAAATTCTGCCCCACAAACATCACACATAAGGTTTCTCTCCTGTGTGTGTCATTCTGTGACTCTTTAAAGCACCACTATTCAAAAATTCTGCTCCACAAACATCACACATAAGGTTTTTCTCCTGTGTGTGTCCTTTTGTGACTCTTTAAAGCACCATTCTGAGAAAATTCTGCCCCACAAACATCACACATAAGGTTTTTCTCCTGTGTGTGTGTCATTTTGTGACTCTTTAAAGCACCATTATGAGAAAATTCTGTTCCACAAACATCACACTTATAAGGTTTCTCTCCTGTGTGTGTCATTCTGTGACTCTTTAAAGCACAACTATTCAAAAATTCTGCTCCACAAACATCACACTTATAAGGTTTCTCTCATGTATGTCTCCTTTTGTGACTCTTTAAATGTGCATTTTGAGAAAGATCTGCTCCACAAACATCACACTTATAAGGTTTCTCTCCAGTGTGTGTCCTTTTGTGTGTCTTTAAAGCCACATTCTCAGAAAATTCTGCTCCACAAACATCACACTTATAAGGTTTCTCTGTTCTGTGTGTCAAATTGTGACTCTTTAAAGCCCCATTCTGAGAAAATTCTGCTCCACAGACTTCACACCTTTAGTTTTCTCTCCTCTGCTCCCCAAAAATCATAATTATAAGGTTTCTCTCCTATGTGTGTGTCCTTTTGTGACTCTTTAAATGACCATTCCGAGAAAATTCTGCTCCACAAACATCACACTTATAAGGTTTCTCTCCTGTGTGTGTCATTTTGTGTCTCTTTAAAACACCACTTTGAGAAAATTCTGCTCCACAAACATCACACTTATAAGGTTTCTCTCCTGTGTGTGTCCTTTTGTGACTCTTTAAATGACCATTCTCAGAAAAATCTGCTCCACAAACATCACACTTATAAGGTTTCTCTCCTGTGTGTGTCCTTTTGTGTCTCTTTAAAGCCCCACTATAAGAAAATTCTGCTCCACAAACATCACACATATAAGGTTTCTCTCCTGTGTGTGTCCTTTTGTGTCTCTTTAAAGCCCCACTATAAGAAAATTCTGCTCCACAAACATCACACTTATAAGGTTTCTCTCCTGTGTGTGTCCTCTTGTGACTCTTTAAATCACCACTCTGAGAAAAGTCTGCTCCACAAACATCACACTTATAAGGTTTCTCTCCTATGTGTGTCCTTTTGTGACTCTTTAAGTTACTATTCTCAGAAAAATCTGCTCCACAAACATCACACTTATAAGGTTTCTCTCCTGTATGTGTCCTTTTGTGACTCTTTAAAGAACCATTCTGAGAAAAACCTGCTCCACAAACATCACACTTATAAGGTTTCTCTCCTGTGTGTGTCCTTTTGTGACTCTTTAAAGTACCATTCTCAGAAAATTCTGCTCCACAAACATCACACTTATAAGGTTTCTCTCCTGTGTGTGTCATTTTGTGTCTCTTTAAAACACCACTATAAGAAAATTCTGCTCCACAAACATCACACTTATAAGGTTTCTCTCCTGTGTGTGTCCTTTTGTGACTCTTTAAATTACCATTTCGAGAAAACTCTGCTCCACAAACATCACACTTATAAGGTTTCTCTCCTGTGTGTGTCATTTTGTGACTCTTTAAATCACCACTTTGAGAAAATTCTGCTCCACAAACATCACACTTATAAGGTTTCTCTCCTGTGTGTGTCATTTTGTGACTCTTTAAATCACCACTTTGAGAAAATTCTGCTCCACAAACATCACACTTATAAGGTTTCTCTCCTGTGTGTGTCATTTTGTGACTCTTTAAATCACCACTTTGAGAAAATTCTGCTCCACAAAAATCATAATTATAAGGTTTCTCTCCTGTGTGTATCATTTTGTGACTCTTTAAAGCCACATTCTGAGAAAATTCTGCTCCACAACCATCACATTTATAAGGTTTTTCTTCTGTATGTTGACTTTTGTGCCATTCTGAATAAAGTTTTTGTCCTGCAAGTTCATTACACATGTAAGATTCTCCTTCTGTATTTGTCACCTTGTGATCACTTTGACAAAATTCTGCTCCACTGTCATCATATTTGTAATGTGTCTCACTATTATGCTGCATTATGGGTTTCTTTGGATAATCAGTCCTAGAAAACCTACTAAGACCACCACACTTGTTAGGTAGTTCTTCTTTATGCTGCATTACGTGTGCCTTTAGATAACCAAAATGAGCAACCCCCATACCAATAAGATCATATTTAGAATGCTTCTGTGCTTTTTGTATTCTTTCTTGTTGACATAGACTGGATTTTGTAGCTAATTCTACATTACCAACATTACTTATATAACACTTTTCTCTCATATGTGAAAGTTCATGTTCATTATAGTCACCTTTCTTGCTAACCTGTACTCCACAAATATGACAGCTGAAAGGTTGCTCTTTTGTACCTATTACTAATTCATCTGATTGTACACTGCCACACAATTTAAAACCTTCTCTAATTCCACTGTTGAGAGTACAATCATCATAGACCATTGTTGATTTTCTGCTGCAGTTTTCATTTTGTAAGACTGCAGTATAAATCTCAGGAGTCAGATTCATGTCTACAGTCATTATCTCAGAGTCTGTGACATTCAGTGATTGTACCTCTTTTAATCTTGATTCAATGTTATTGTCTGTATTTAGTGTTGCAGCTGCCATACTTACATCAGCTTTCATTTCACTCACAATGTTTTCTGTGAATTCTGGCAACACTTGATTGAATGCAGCATTTTCCATTGGTTCACTCTTTATGAAACTGTTCATAATTTTCAAATCTGGAATGTCAACACTAGAGTATAGACGGGATCGCTGGCTACAGGAATGGTCACCTGAAATTCATTGAATCAAACAATAATAATAAAAACATCAGAGAATTATGGCACGCATAACAAATTTTAATTCTGTATGTTTTGTAGCGTCACATTAAGTATGATTTAAAAGTTATACAACTTTAAGATTATTTTAAAAAGTATTTGTTTCTGTCTGATATGTTAATTGTTCATGGTGTATTGTGTACTATGTTAATTGTTCATGGTGTATTGTGTACTATGTTAATTGTTCATGGTGTATTGTGTACTATGTTAATTGTTCATGGTGTATTGTGTACTATGAAACTTTTTTCTTCTTCCTTCTTCTTCCTCATTCATCCTGAAAAGGATGTTGGTTGCACTATGTCACCATTTACAGCAAAGCTGTGATATTTGCACCTTTCAGCCCAACACATCCGACTTCTGCACAGCATTTTTTAGGACCTGGTTTGCCTTCCCTCTTTGATCCCTACTCACTCAGCCAGACTGCAATGATGCAGCCTGTTGTCAGGACCACCACTTGGAGGTGGAGTAGGGTCTTGGTCAGCTCTGCTTCACTGATGCAAGGTCAAGCTATGGGTCACTGACTGCATTTATCTCTCTTGCTGCGTCTTCAGTCTCCATGAAAGTAATAGTATACATTTAATAATTTTAAATGGTGTCGCAAAATGTTTTTTATTTTAATGTGGTCGCTAATCGCAAATATTCATTAATATTTTTATTGTTTTATTACGGCCCTTGGATGTAAGAAATGAGTAATAACAATTTATTTCCAAATTACTTCCCTCCAAACAGTCTCACCCATGTGTTACCGGGGCCCGAAAGGGGTGCAAAGAATAGTAAATATAAACATCATTCAGTGTTATGCACCAACAAACGATAAAGAAGAATCTGTGAAAGAAGACTTTTACACCAGACTACAAAGTGTCTTGGGAGCCAGGGTAGCATAGTGGTTAGTGCACTGGCTTCCTAGCACAGTGGTCTATGGTTTGATCCCCAGATGAGGTGGGATTTGTTTAGGCCACAAATGGCTTCTGGGTCGACCAGCCCCAAATGGGTACCAGAGCTACTCTGGGAAGGTTAAGGTGGCCAGAATGATGCTGACCACATCACCCCTCGTGTGCCGACGGTCAAGAAAATATGGGCCTAACACCATATTCCCAATATGCCTCAATGGGCATGTAACGGGATCCTTTACCTTTTTACAAAGTGTCTTGGACAGTAAGAAAAGAAAGGACATCATAATTTTGATGGGGGACCTAAATGCGAAAATAGGAACAGACAACAATGGCTTTGAAGAAATCATGGGAAAGCATGGATTAGGTATGATGAACGAGAATGGGGAACTATTAGCAAACTTCTGTGCTTCAAATCAACTAGCTATAGAAGGAAGCATTTTTCCACATAAAAGAATACATAAAGTAACATGGATATCACCAGACCACAGAACTGAGAATCAGACTGATCACATATGCATAAGCAAGAAGTTTAGGTCATCATTGCATGATGTGAAAGTATGTAGAGGAGCAGATGTTGTATCAGACTACCATCTTCTGTTGGCTAAAACAAAATTAAAACTCAAGAAATTTACAACAGCATACAGCTATAGACAACAGTAGAGAAATTAAACGAGTCCACAGACAAGCAACTGACAGATGAACAAGCAGGTTTTCAACAAAATAGATCCTGTACAGACCAGATAGCTACATTGAGAATAATAGTTGAACAAAGTCTGAAATGGAATTCACTGCTATACATCGGAATCGTGGACTATGAAAAGACATTTGACAGTGTAGGCAGAGAATCGTTTTGGAAATTGATGATGCATTAAGGAGTTCCCATGAAGATCATTAACATAATAAAGAAGACCTATGAAAACATGGAAACTCGGAGCTGCTGGACCAGTTGCAGTCAAACAGAAAAGATATAACATCACGAAACTTAAAGACCATCTCACCAGAAACGCGTTCATGATAGACGTAAAGAGACGATATCAGATTACTAAAAGCCAGGAAAGAACAGAGACCAATGATGTCGACCAGAAATTCAACACCATCTCAATAATATACAAGGAAAGCAGCAAGTCATGCTTGGGGTTCCAGGAAAGAAACGCTAAACACCACAACAAAGAGAAAGGAAATGAAAAGAAAGAAAACAGAAGCTAAGTCTCCCAGGTTAAAGGCAATAAAAAAGTGAACAGTACAGTCAGCTGGACAAGGAAGTAAAACATCAAACCCGTGCTAACAAAAGGACATTTCTGAATGACCTTGCAAGACAGGCAGAAGAAGCAGCACTGAGAAATGCACAAAGCACAGTTTATAAAATAACTAAAACTATCAGTGGAAAACGAGGTGTAAACAACATAACTTTAGTAAGAGACAAGCAAGGAAATCTCATCACCACAGCACAGGGGCATGAAACAAGATGGGCAGAGCACTTCAGAGAAACACTGATTAAGGAACCACCAGAAACTCAGCTGAATGTTCCTGAGGCTGAAAGTGACTTAGACGTAAATACAGACATTCCACGAAAAGAAGAAATCATCACAGCTATCAAAGGATTAAAAAATGGAAAAGCGCCTGGTCACGACAATCTAAAGGCTGAATTATTCAAGGCAGACCCTGAACTAGCAGCAGAACTATTAGAACCACTATTTGCACAAGTCTGGGAAACTGAGACAACACCAACAAAGTGGAGTAAAGGAATAGTTGTCAAATTGCCCAAGAAGGGCGACCTTGCAGACTGCAACAACTGGAGAGGAATTACTCTCCTCTCAGTTCCCAGCAAAATACTAGGCAGGATAATCATCCTGAGAATTTCAAAAGCAGTTGACCATAAACTGAAGAAAGAACAAGCGGGCTTTAGAAAGAACAGAAGATGTGCAGATCATATATTTACCCTCAGGAACATTATAGAGCAGTGCTCAGATGGGCAGAGACAGCTGTACATTAACTATGGAAAATTCTGAAGGCTTATGGAATTCCCAGCCGCATTGTTTCCATCATAAAAAGCCTCTATTCTAACTTTACGTGCAGTGTTAGATTGAGTAATGTAACTTTCGAAGTGAAAACAGGAGTACAACAGGGATGCCCCTTATCAACAGCATTATTTTTTAAGCCATAGATTGGGTGATGCGCTAGACAGCAGAGGGCAGTCCAAGAGGAATTTGATGGACGTTTTCTACACTGGAAGACCTGGAATATGCAGATGACATTGCACTACTCACGCATTCACATCAACGCATTCAAGACAAAACCGATAGACTGAATAAGTATGGCCAGCAGGTTGGCTTGAACATCAATCTGAAGAAGACAGAGGTAATGACACTGAATGTGGGCAATCCTGAGCCAATAACAGTAAGGAACCAGAAGTTAAAACAGACAGACACATTTACTTACCTAGAATGCATAGTAACACCTGGTGGCAGAACAAGCAAAGACATTAACAACAGAATGAATAAAGCGAGAACAGCTTTTGCTATTCTCAACAACATTTGGAAGTCTTCCCAGTACAGCACAAACACCAAATTAAGACTGTATGAGAGCTGTGTACTTTCTGTGCTTCTCTATGGTGTGGAATGTTGGAGAGTAACAGAGAAGGAAATGTCGAAACTATCCTCCTTCTACACATTCTGCGTAAGGAAAATTCTCCGAATCTTTTGGCAAAACACCATCAGCAACCAAGAACTACTTATTCGGAGTAACCAGGAGGACATGCACACCATCATAGCTGGCAGATGCTGGAGTTGGGTTGGCCATGTCCTCAGAAGAGACCCTGATACCATCACAAGAACAGCTATATAATGGACCCCCGAGGCAAAGTGAAATAGAGGCCAACCAAAAACAACTTGGCGGAGGACTGTGGAAGCTGAGATGCAAAGAATGAACCAGAGTTGGGGCACTATACAAAGGATGGCCACTGACCGAGCAAAGTGGAATCAATTTGTTGCTGCCCTACAAGATGCCACCAGGCGTGATGGCCACTAACTGCTTTGGCGGTTGGTGGCTATGGATCAAAGAAGAAGAAGATGAAAACATGACATGCAGAGTTCTTCATGAAGGACAACTTACAGAACCATTTAGGATTAATATGGGAGTGAGACAGGGGTGCCTCTTGTCTCCATTTCTTTTCTTACTAGCAATAGATTGGGTTATGAAAACATCGACATCACACAATAGAAATGGAATCCAGTGGAATCTGACTAAACAGCTTGATGATCTGGATTTTGCAGATGACTTGGCTTTTCTGTCCCATAACCACAATCAGATGCAAGAGAAAATGAAAATTCTCGATCAGAGGTCACAACAAGTGGGCCTGAAAATACACAGGGAAAAGACAAAGATTATGAGAATAAATGCAAGAAATGAAAATAAGGTTGAACTTGAAGAAACACCACTAAAAGATGTAGAATCATACACATATCTTGGAAGTAATATAGACAAAGTTGGAGGGAAAGAGTGATATCAAAATAAGAATACAAAAAGCAAGAGGAGCTTTCATTGCAATGGGAAACATAAGGAGAACAAGAGAAATCAAGTCCAATATGAAAATAAGAATCTTCAACTCAAATGTGAAGTCAGTCCTATTGTATGGCTCTGAGATATGGAGAACAACAAAAACAACAACCAAAAAGCTACAGACTTTCATGGATGGGTGCTTGCGTAAAATGGAGGGATTGGAATGGTGTGACAAGGTTGCCGGCATGGGGCTGATAGAAGGACTGAAATAGTATGAGAAATTCCCAAATGTGGAATTGATGACAAGAACCAGACAAGTGCCAGTGGAACAAGAGATGAGAAGAAGATGATGGCAATGGATAGGACACACACTGAGGAAACCTGTTGATAGCATTACAAGGCAGTCCTTGTTTTGGAACCCCCAGGGCAAGAGAGGCAGAGGTAGACCAAGAAGCACATGGAGAAGAGAGCTGGAAATAGTGGTGAAAATTATAAAGAGAACGTGGAAAGAACTTTAGATGATGGCACATGACAGGAGGACTTGGCATGTGTTTGTTGAAAGCCTTTCGGAGTGGAGGGTTTTGAATGAATGAATTCTTCAAATATAAATTATTGAAAAATGAGTTGAGAAATAATTACTTATGGCTATTTTCAACTACTTAAACTAATAGTTATACATGAGCATGAATTACAATTGAGAAATAGAGCTAGTAGTAATGTTAAAACCATGTTTAGTAAAGACTATTTGGTAATATAATTTGTTAAAACATGATAATGACATATATGAACACCAAAAATATATACAAAATAATGACAATTCTAATATATACAACGGCATATACATGAATGAACTACATGTAATGTCATTATCAGCCACAACAAACAAGTTTTTATTTACAATTTCAGATGCACAATTAAGTTTCAAATACCACCTGCCCATCTTTCAATCATGGAAATTTTTGAATGTGTAAATGCTACCTGGGCATGATTATTTCAATGCCATTCTGAGTTCGACCCAATTTGCTCAGTGTTATTTAATACATCCTGTTTGGGAAATATTAACAGATTCTGTATTCTGTACCTACTTTTGTTTTCTTCTTCGCTCAACAGTGATAGCATTATTTTTTATTCAAGTGTTGAAATGAATAATTTGTTAACCTGATTAAACCATGTTGCTTATAATCATTATGAAATTGATTGTGACTTACTGCTTGCAATACACAAGAGTTTAATACTGGTATTCAGTGTCATTTTTCTCCAAACACGTGCATGACCTACATGCAATAAACAACAGACAGAGTACAGGACCTTTTAGTTGAATCTCATGTTTGTTGTTGTTGTTTTGAAGAGATGATGGGTGGAGAGCGGGCATGTAACAGCTGACCGTTATTGCCTCTTCTCGTTCCATCTTGGTCTACTCTGTTCAACCTGAAAATTGTCTTTCCTTGTCCTTTGAGTAGTTAGTAAGTTCTTTTTTTATTTTGTGTTTTATTTTTTAATGATTTGTTAGTTCTTGTTGCTTAATTTCTATTTAGTTGAATGTCTTTTCTGAAGTACTAACTTTGTATGTTTTCCTTTGTTTTATGTATATATCTTTTAAGTATTGATTGGGCATCTCTTGGGGCATCTATACTTAAAACATTATCACCTGTTAAGTCTATATTGTGATTTCTACAGTAAGTTTTTAATTCAAGCCTTTGTTGTTCATACTTTTTACAGTGGATCAGGTAGTGGTCTATGTCATTCTCTTCCTGACATTCTTGGCAGTGTGGTTCCTCTATCATAAAGTATGCTGCACCGAGATGGAGACGCCACAGTTTTTTGTTCGTTGGTATCTTTAATTCTTCTCTGACCTGGCACGTCCTTGTTGGTTCTTTCAGCAGTTTGAACGCGTGTCTGCCTTTTCTACTGTTCTTCCATTCCTCGTTTATTGTTATCTTTACTTGGCTCTTGATCTCTGACCTTCCCAGTCCTGTTCTTATTTTATTTTTACTTATTCTTCCATTCTTGGTGTTCTGGCCTGCCAACTTGTTACCAGCTATACCCATGTGTCCTGGAACCCACACTAGCCTCACACTACATCCTCTGTTCACTAGTGATGTATTAATTGCTAGAATTTCTTCTTTTATGTCTGGCCGGCTACATTTACCTGGGTGTTCTAGTGCTTGTAGCGATGATAGTGAGTCTGTAAATATCATAACAGCTTCTGGTGGGTTATCTTTGATTATTTCTAAACTTTTTAGAATTGCTACTATCTCTGCTGTAAAAATCGAAGCCACTTCAGTTACACTGTAGCTCTTTTTAATTCCCCACTATGGTATTACAACTCCTGCACCTAGTTGCCCACTATCACCCTTGGATCCATCAGTGTAGACGGCCAGACTTTGTTTAGTTAGTTGATCTATGAACTTTCTATTTATCATTTTGGCTTCCTTATCTTCTATGTTTTGTTTGATCTTTTCACTAAGTGAGTAGTCTATGATTGGTGTTTTTAGTTCCCAGGGTGGCAGTTTGGTTCTATATTTATTACTATTTTCAATTGTGTTTGACAGTTCTTTAAACTGCGTTAGATCTTCTATAGTTCTCCACCCTATTGGATATCTATCTTTATTTAAGGGGACGTCCTATACACTTGGTTGGTTTTTGACAAATGCTTTATGTGCTGAGAGGGTCACTTCTTGTACTACTTTACTCCAATAATTTAATCTTAGTTCTTTCCGTCTTAGACTAAGGGGTGGTATGCCAAGAGCTACTTCTTGTGCTTCTACTGGTGTTGATATAAATGCACCTGTAATGGTTCTCATGGCTGCATTTTGAATTTTTGTCTAGTTTTGCTTTGTTAGAAGCTGCAGCTGAGTCGTAGACTATGCTGGCATAATCCAGTTTCCCCCTGATGAAAGACTTGTAGAACATAAGCATTATTTCATTGCTGCCCCCCCCCCCCCCCATCCTTAGTATATTTAGGGGTCCCCTACAACTTTCTACTAAATTGTCTATATATTTATTCCAATTTAGTTGTTTATCTAAAGTTATGCCCAGAAATCTTGTTGTTGGGGAGTTACTTATTTTCTGTCCTTTAATGGTTATATTGATTTTTTTTTTTTTTTTTTTTAAATTTCCTTTGCTGAATATCATACCTACTGTTTTGTTTACATTAATTATGAAGCCTCAACTTTTCATCCACTCTGAAACTTTTTCTATTTGAGTTTGAATTTGTTTGTAAACATGGTCCAATTTATTTCCAGATCACCTAATGGCACAGTCATCTGCAAATTGTGATACTGCATTCTTAATGTCATTAAATTCATCTGCTAAATCATTTACAGCTGTAGTGAATATTGAAGGTGAAATCACTGATCCCTGAGGAATCCCATTCTGTTGTTCATATATTTCTGACTTATCATTGTTCACCTGTACAGCAAAATACCTGTCCTGTAAAAAGTTTTCTAGATACCTATAGGATTTACCAGTAATGCCAATCTTTTTCATTTTGTAGAGCGCTCCATCTCTCCAGCATTCATCATATGCTCTTGCAACATCTAGAAAGACTGCCACTGTTTTCTCTTTCCTCTTGAACCCTAGCTTAACATCATGTTCTAATCTTACAAGCTGGTCTACTGTACTTCTGTCTGCTCTAAACCCTGAACTGGTTTGGGCTGTATAACTGATTTTTTTTCCAGGTAGAATTTAACTCTTTTGTTAACAACAGAAGAACGACCTGATGACTTGGAAACCATCTGGAATAAATTCAAGGATATCATAAAGACAGCTGCTGCAGAAGCATGCGGTGAAGTCTGACTTGGGAACCAGAGAAAGAGGACACCTTGGTGGATAGAGGAAGTCAAAGAGAAAATAAGAGAGAAGAAAATGGCATGGAAACAATACTTAGGAGCTAAAAACACAACAGGACAAATGGAAAAATATAGAGAATATGTGACACTCAGAACAGAAGCAAAGAACAAAGTGCTAGCAGCAAAACAGAAGTCCTGGGAAGAATTTGGAGAAAAGCTAGAAAAAGATGCACAAGAAAACCAGAAATTGTTCTATAAGACCCTAAAGAACATGAGGAAAGAAAAACAATGCCCTCTCAAATTTATAAAGGACAAGCAAGGCAAATTGCTTACTGCCCCGAAAGAAGTAATGGAAAGATGGAAAGAATATTTCTCAGAACTCCTGGATGGTGAACATGGTGAAGCATCAGAAATGATAACCACTAGCACAGAAGAGAAAACCAATGATGGTGAAGATGACATAAAGATGGAAGAACTGAGGGCAGCACTAGAGAAAATCAAGATGGGCAAAGCAGCAGGGCATGATGGTATAACACCAGAAATGGTTAAGTACATGGGAGCATCAGGCGACCTATTACTCTTAAAGGTCCTACAGGCAGCATGGTGCAACAAGACCATACCAAAGGATTGGGAGATTGCCATCATAACACCAATTTTCAAAAAGGGTGACAATCGACAATGTGGAAACCATAGAGGCATATCCCTTCTCAGTGTCCCTGGTAAAATCTACTCTAGAATCCTAGAGCAGAGACTCCGACGCCTAGCTGAGCCACAATTGGATGAGGTCCAGTGCGGATTCCGAGCAAACCGAAGTACTCAAGACCTAATCTTCACACTCAGACAGCTGAGTGAAAAGGCCCTTGAGTATAAGAGTGAGATCCATCTTTGTTTCATAGATCTGGAAAAGGCGTTTGACAGGGTCCCCTGGAGCAAACTTTGGGACTGTTTGGCAAGGAAGAATATTCCAGCACCTCTGATTCATGCTATACAGAGCTTCTACAAGTCTTGCAGAAATTATGTGAGGACAGCAAACCATAAGTCAGAAGAGTTCAGGACCACCACTGGTGTAAGACAAGGTGATATCCTATCACCTTACCTCTTCATACTCCTTATGGACGATGTCATCAAGGCATGTAAGGAGAGAACAAGAAAGTATTCAGTGGGGTACTGGAAGATGAGACAGGTCTATATTTCGGAGCTGGCATTTGCTGATGATGTTGCCCTGATTGCTAAATCAGAGGCACATCTCCAATCCAACCTGCAAGTCTGGAAGGAAGAGCTGGAGAAGAGAGGGATGGTCATAAGCAGCTCTAAAACAAAATCCATGGTGATATCACGAGAAGAAAGAAAACATCAGATTAAGTTGGGAGAACAGGTCCTGGAGCAGGTCGACCACTTTAGATATCTCGGAGCTATTATAGACCGAAAGGGAGGCATCAAAGAAGAGTTGGCCACTCGAAAAGCAGCGGCTGGGAGACTTTTTTCAGGCCATAAATCGTGGATTCCTCAGCAAGAAAGAGGTTGGTAAGAAAACGAAGATGGCTGTATACCGCTCCACCTATGTCCCAGTCTTGACATATGGATGCGAGTCGTGGGCAATGACTACAACCCACAAAAGCCAGATCCAAACCTCAGAAATGAGGTATCTGAGGAAAGTGGTTGAAGTAACAAGAAGAGACATGGTCCGCAACCAGACGATCCGTCAAGGCCTAAAATCCCATCTGCTGCAGACCCAAATAGAACAGTCCCAACTAAGATGGTTTGGCCATGTCTGCAGAATGGGAGAAGATCGGCTACCACAACAAGCATGGGAAACAAAGAGCCAGGGATCCAGACCTCCAGGCCGACCCAGAGTCCGCTGGGAGGACAACATTAGACAATCTTTGAAGGACCGAGGACTAGAATGGAACCAGGCCAGGAAGAAGACAGCTGATAGAATGGTCTGGCGCTCTCTCTTCCAAACCTCTACACCTCACGGTAGAAGGGGAACGACTAAGTAAGTAAGTAAGTTTAAGCTATAAGATCTCTTAATGCTCGATTTCACCATGACTACTTTATAAACCCTCCTCCAATAAATTAGCTACAGAGGAAAACAGTGTTACTGAATGATCCAGAAGATCCATAGGGTGGCAAACAACTTGAAGTAACACAATAAAAACAGCACACAATCCTACATTATATGCACCAGCATTCAGCCTCAACTGAGATGCTCCACTGCTTAAAAAAGAAGCTTATTTACATGTGTACCTTCATTTCTCCATATATCTGACTGTTTTACTTTATGCTCTCCTAATCTCTTCCTGGTAATGCTGGCAACTGTCTGGGAATTAATGTCTGAATTCTTAGAGAAGCCATTCCAATAACACTCCTGGATGACATGTAATACAAAATCATAAGTTATGTAAAGGGTTTTTTACAATCACTACCAATCAATACTGTTATCATAAGGTTCAATTTTGAGACTAACAACAAACTGAAGTGTTTGAAGTATGTTTGTATACACAACAAAGACTTCAGTAAAAACCTGGAAATAAATTATCAGTGTCCACAAAGTTGATGTATAAATGTGCCTGACATTGATGATTCTGAGTTTTGCTACCTGATCTGCATATGATTTTGCTGTTCAAAATGTGTTGTTCTTCCATGAGTTTGTTTATTTAAAGCTTCTTTTACATGGTCTAGCATCACTGAGGTCAGAATTTTGTTTAGCCATTGCCAAGGTTTGTCTTCACAGTTGATGTAAATAATCAAATTGAAATGTAACAAGCTGGCAAGGAAGAGAAACAAAGAAAAACAACACTGCAAAAATGGTGCTATGTTGAGAACATAAGAGAGATAGAGAAAAAAAATGGAGAAGGGAAATGGACAGGCATGAAATGTTAGCAAAGACATGGAAAAACAACTGAACAGATGATATAGGTCAGGAATGCTTGATCTGAATTTGTTGAAAGCCTCTCACTCATTTCCTTTTCTAATTCAATTATAGCTAAATATAACTTGGCATTTTTTATGCACTGTTTAATTTCTTCAGTAAAAATGAAACTATTTTTTTTCTAGTACTAGCACATGGCCACTACTATAGTCTGCTCCTGGCCCAGTTTCCACAGATAACTACCATTTTTTAAATTTCCTGTATACCAGTATGCAGCTGATTTCTTCATCTTCTTCTTGCGATCACATCTTTGATGTTTGCACCGTCAGACAGTTCTCATGATGAATTTGACCATTGTCTGGAGTTCCTCTTTAGCTCCATACAGCTTTGAGTTTAATGTTGAGTCATTGGGCCAGTATATGTTTCTTAACTTGTCATACGTAGGACAATCCTGTAGAACATGCTCAGCAGTTTGTTCATTTAATCCACATGTGCACAGTGGTGAAGCAGACAATTGTAGCTTGTACATGTGTTTATTCAGTTTGTTATGCCCTGTCCTGAGGCAAAAAAGGGTGATCTGTCCCTGCCAGTCGTGTGTGGTAGTCGTCATTGGGTTGATTCTATTCTCTTCTGATAGGCTGGATATCTCTCTTTTTCTCAAAGTATGTGATTTTGTTATCTTCTTGTTCACATTCTCCTCCATTTTTGGCAAGTTTATCTGCCTTTTCATTTCCATGTACAACACAATGGTATGGTACCCACTGAAGTATGGTTCACTTTTTGGCAGCTACCTTGCTTAGTTCATTTCTCAGATGTGGGATTTTACCACCCTTGAGAACTTGCAGTACAGACAGTGCAACTGTGAGGATGACTACCTGGTGGCAGTCAAAGTTGGTGTTATATATCATTTTTGCAGCTTGCTCTAGAGCTTGAACTCTAGAGCTATATAAAAAAAAAGGTAAAGGAACCCGTTACATGCCCATTGAGGCATATTGGGAATATGGTGTTAGGCCCATATTATCTTGACCGTCGGCACACGAGGGGTGATGTGGTCGGCATCACGCCGGCCGCCTTAACCTTCCCAGAGTAGCTCTGGTACCCATTTGGGGCTGGGTCGACCCAGGAGCCGTTTGTGGCCTAAAAATTTTCCACCTCATCTGGGGATCGAACCATAGACCACTGCACTAGGAAGCCAGTGCACTAACCACTATGCTACCGCGGCTCCTTAGAGCTATATAGTTGGAACAGAATTTACCAGTGAGAATATGCCTAGTCTCATAGTGGTTGTCAGGACATGAGTTAAAAATAGAGTGGTTGATAAGGGGCACCCCTGTCGTACTCCTGTCTTTACCTCAAAGGTTAGGTTCCTCTGGCCAATGCTACACGCAAAGTTGGCATAAAGGCTTTTTATGATTGACACTATGCAGTTTGGAATTCCATAAGCCCTCAGTATTTTCCATAAACTGTCCCTATGTATACTATCAAAAGCCTTTTCAAAATCAACAAAATTAATGTATAGCTAGCTGTCTTTGCCATTCTGAGCACTGCTCTATAATGTTCCTGAGGGTAAATATATGATCTACACATTTTCTGTTCTTTCTAAATCCTGCTTGTTCTTTCCTCAGTTTGTGGTCTACTGCTTTTGAAATTCCCAAACTCCTAATAGTCCTCCATAGCATAGATTTGAAAATACGAGGGGCGTTCAGAAATTAGTGCACCACATCGTTTTTCTCAGGAGCTGTTTATTCAAAAAGCATGAAATTTATACAAAATATACATGAATATGTCATGTAAACATTGGTATTATTCAGCATAATCCCCATCAACTTGTACGGCTTCATGCCAGTGCAAAACAAGCGCATGTATTCCTAGCCCATACCAGATTTTGTCTTGATCATGTAACCATTTCTTCGCTGCAAGAATCACTCCTTCATCATCTTCAAACCTTGTCCCATGGAGTACATCTTTAAGTGGACCAAACAGATGAAAATCAGAGGGTGCCAAATCGGGACTATAGGGTGGATGGGGTAGTACAGTCCAACCCAATTTGGTGATTGCTTCCCGTGTTGCCAGACTTGTGTGAGGTCGCGCACTGTCGTGAAGGAGAAGCAGGTCTGCTGGATTCTTGAGCTGCCGAACTCTGCGAAAACGTTGATTGAGTTTTTTCAATGTCTTAATGTAAGCTTGCAAATTGATTGTCTCTCCTCTTGGCATAACGTCCACAAAAATCACATCTTCAATGTCCCAAAAGACAGTGATCATGATCTTTCCAGCTGAAGGAGTTGTCTTGAATTTCTTTCTTCGTGGTGATTGTGGATGATGCCACTCTATTGACTGTCTTTTTGTCTCAGGTTCAAAATGATGTGCCCAGGTTTCATCACCTGTAACGATCTTAGCCAAAAAGTTCTCTCCATCAGTATTGAAACGCTCCAACAATTCAGAAGAAATTGCTTTCCTTTGCAATCGGTGGTCATTTATGGGACTTCGAGGAACCCATCTTGCGCAAACCTTAGAAAATCTGAGAGTTTTTATAACTGCATTTGCACTACCAATGCTGACTGACAGCTGTAAGGCCAATTGTTGAGTAGTGATTTGCCTACCAGTAAGAATAATGCCCTCAGCACATTTCAACATTTCTGCGTTGGTGGCTGTGACAGGATGTCCACAGTGTAGCAGATCAAGCAGCTCCTTATTTCCACTTCCTGATTCTTTGATTCTCTGAACCCAGCAACTGATTGTACTCCTGTTGACTGCAAAACTTCCATACACATCACATAGACGCTTGTGAATGTTCACAACAGTTTCCTTCTCTGCAATGAGAAATTCTATCACAATTCGCCGCTTATAACGCAAGTTGCTATCACGCTCCATTTCAACGGTTTAGGGCAGCCGTATTATTTGGCCGGTTGCAGTGCAATTTGGTGCACACAATCGGCACATGCCATATTTGAAGTGTGCAAAATGTCATGCTTTTATCTTCATTATTAGCTGAGAAAAATGATGTGGTGCATTACTTTCTGAACGCCCCTCGTATCAATGTCATTATTCTTTCTTAACCAATTTTTCAATTTCCTTAAAGTCACTGCCTCATTATTGTGAAACATATTGCAAATTTCTCTGTGGATCAATTCTTTGTCAAAATTATCCACCACTCTTGGCCTAATTTTCGTGTGTAAAACACTGGAATTAGCAATTTCAGATGTCGCTATCCAGTGGTGCGATGATCGTTTGCTTATCCCCAAGGCATGAATAGTTCTCTTTTGTGGGTTTGAAATAGAATGATATAGTTTTCCTTGAGTAGCTTCATTGCAGAAATACTTAAAAATCCTATTTGTGATTTGCTGTAATGTCATAAACTGTATTCGCAGACTCATTTTTCCTACTTAACCACACAATACTTTTTGTAGACACACCACTGATTGACAATGTGTGAGTAACACCGGATATAAACTTTTTTATGTTCAAGAAGTGCAATTTCACGCTAAAATCATGCCAATTGTACGATAAACCAATCATGTGCAAATGAGGTCATATAATTTACTGTAGACATTTCAAAATGTATGTGTGTGATGTGTTTTGGCAAGATCTGCTGCTAGCTTAGGGTCTGTCTTAAATCGCTCTGCATTTAAGTTATCATAGCCAGGAGCTTTTCCATTCTTTAACCCTTTGATTGCTGTGATGATTTCTTCTTTTCGCGTAATGTCTGTATTAACATCTAGATCATTTTCAGCCTCAGGAACATTTAATTGTGTCTCTGGTGGTTCCTTGTTCAGAGTTTCTCTGAAATGCTTTGCATATCTTGTTTCCTGTCCCTCTGCTGTCATGATGAGATTTCCTTGCTTATCTCTTACTAATGTAATATTGTTTGCACTTCGTTTTCCTCTGATGATTTTAGTTATTTTGTATACTGTGCTTTGTTCATTTCTCAACACTATATCATGCACACCTTTATAGTCTAAACAACATTTGGAAGTCCTCTCAGTACAGCACAAGCACAACATTAAGATTATATCAGAGCTGTGTGCTTTCCGTTCTTCTCTATGGTGCGGAATGCAGGAGAGTAAAAGAGAAGGAAATGTCAAAATTGTCCTCTTTTCATACAACTTGCCTAAGAAAAATTGTCTGAATCTTTTGGCCAAATACCATCACCAACCAAGATCAACTTACTCAGAGCAAGCAAGTGGACATGCATACCATCATAGCTGGCAGATGCTGAAGTTTGGTTGGACATGTCCTCAGAAGAGACCCCAATGCCATCTCATGAACAGTTATGCTATGACCCCAGAAGGAAAATGAAAGAGAGGCCAACCAAAAACAACCTGTGGAGTACTGTGAGGCTGAGATGCAAAGAATGAACCAGAGTTGGGGCACTGTACAAAGGATGGCCACCGACCGAGCAAAGTGGAATCAATTTGTTGTTGCCCTACAAAACGCCACCAGGTATGATGGGCACTGACTGCTTTGACAGTCGGCGGCTAAGGATCGAAGAAGAAGAATGCACCCTTAAAGGCTTCCAAATTTCAATATTTTCATTCATCTTCTTTTTGTGCTCCTAACAGAGCATACAGCCCCCATTACAGCAGGACCACTTGTTAGAAGCCTGCACCAAGCATTCACATACACTTGCAGCAGTGGAGTCTGTGACAATTGGATTAACATAATGAGGTAGCCAGCCCCACCCACAACCCCACAAGTCACTTTGTATGACATGCTCAAGAGTGTAGTAGGCATATTCTTTCTTTGTCTCTTTAGAGACCCAGAGGAATTACATGGGACATAAATATTTGACATACCTCATAGTCTGTTTCCTGCTTCATTTCTGTAATTAGATGTGTGACATTACATTCCATATTTCTTTCAACCTGAAGGCAATCAAATGTAGCAGATGATGAGAATCATTTTAAGACATACTACACATATTTACACCAATATCTAAGCAGCATTACCTCACAGCAATAATCACTGTCAAATGGTGGGGCCTAATGCAACTGCATTAGCCATAAACAAATATGCTTTTTTTTAAAATAAATACTTTATCATTTTCCATTACTTCATTCTCTCCTTTCCTTTTTCCCTTCCAATATTTATGTGACCCACAGTTACTATCTTCCCATATCCCTACATCTGTTTAATGCATTTCACATCAGCAGTGAACATACCCTAATCCTTAAAGTTATCTCCAAACTTAAAAATAAAAGAGATCACAAGGGATGATTTGGTAGATCTTTACATGATAGAAATTTAAAAAAAATAATGATAGCAAACTAAGGACTTACTCTTTCTCAAAGGTATTTAAAAGTATGATATCCCCAGGATTAAAGGTACTTATTCTGTGTTTCCATTGATAACCTATGAGAAGCCTTATTAAAATTCACTTTATTAATGAACTGCATAAGATAAGAATGGGATCCTTTATTTGAAGTGACGTTATCATTTGGTAAAATATAATTTAGTTTCAATTTTTCAATGCCTTGTTGAAAGAATTGCAGTAAGAGTGTTATGCTGTAGAGATTCAAATAACTTATCTGCTGCACTTCTACAACATTTTTTATACTCTAGAACCTGAAACAGATATGATTGTATCAAGGCAGATCTTTAGAGAGCTCAGTGTTTCTAAAGTAGATCCTCACACCACATAGGTTGCCTGCTGCTGATCTAGTCTACATTTTAAAACCATAAAGTGACTTCTGTTACTGTTTTAGCAATAAGAGTGAAGTTAAACAGCATGTGTACATGCTTTGGCATTTTTATTATAGTTTTGTGATGAATCACATGATTATGGTTTTCTTTAAATTACCACAGAAATGTGACAAGTCATGTACGAGGGGTGTTCAGAAAGTAATGCACGACATTGTTTTTCTCAGCTAATAATGAAGATAGAAGCATGACATTTTGCACACTTCAAATATGGCATGTGAAAATTGTGTGCACCAAATTGCATTACAACCGGCCAAATAATACAGCTGCCCTAAACCGTTGAAATGGAGCGTGTCGGCAACTTGCGTCATAAGCAGCAAATTGTGATAGAATTTCTCGTTGCAGAGAAGGAAACTGTTGTGAATGTTCACAAGCGTCTATGTGATGTGTATGGAAGTTTTGCAGTCGACAGGAGTACAGTCAGTTGCTGGGTTCAGAGAATCAAAGAATAGAGAACCTTTTGGCTAAGATCATTACAGGTGATGAAACCTTGGCACATCATTTTGAACCTGAGACAAAAAGACAGTCAATGGAGTGACATCATCTGCAATCACCACGAAGAAAGAAATTCAAGACAATTCCTTCAGCTGGAAAGGTCATGATCACTGTCTTTTGGGACATTGAAGGTGTGATTCTTGTGGACATTATGCCAAGAGGAGAGACAATCAATTCGCAAGCTTACATTAAGACATTGAAAAACTCAATCAACGTTTTCGCAGAGTTCGGCAGCACAAGAATCCAGCAGACCTGCTTCTCCTTCACGACAATGCGCGACCTCACACAAGTCTGGCAACACAGGAAACAATCACCAAATTGTGTTGGACTGTACTACCCCATCCACCATATAGTCCTGATTTGGCACCCTCTGATTTTCATCTATTTGGTCCATTTAAAGATGCACTCCTTGGAAAAGGTTTGAAGATGATGGAGTGATTCATGCAGCAAAGAAATGGCTACAAAATCTGGTACGGGCTAGGAATACATGCACTTGTTTTGCACTGGCATAAAGCCGTACAAGTTGATGGGGATTATGTTGAATAATACTGATGCTTACATGACATATCCATGTATATTGTGTATAAATTTCATGCTTTTTTAATAAACAGCTCCTGAGAAAAATGATGTAGTGCATTACTTTCTGAATGCCCCTCGTTTCTACAAATTCTAAGTCTCCTGAAAAAATGAATGTGTCAAATTTACTTAAAAACATAGTCGACAATTAAGAGAATTGAGTTGATAGTCATAATTCATTATCAAATGATGGAAGAGATGAGGAATGTTACATTTAGCTGATGAGTGGATTTTGCCTGGCCATTGAAAAACCAACAGAACTTGATCTAAAGCTACAGTTAATGACTAGTCACAGGTGAAAGACAAAGCTAAACTTTTAAAACCACAAACAGTTGTTAAAATATTTATGTGATATAATTATACTTGAATTGTTTTAAAAAAATTTTTTTTTTTTTTTTTTGTAACCAGCAGCACTTGAGCTGTCAGCCCTTTGGCCCAATGACATGTCAAATGATGAAACAGTTGTAAATAAAGGGTTAAAATAATTACTTTTTACTCTCTCTTTTATTCTGACTGCAAAATGTCCAGCTCTGAGCAAACTCCTGATAAGCAGAATTTTTTTTTAGGTGGTCCCAGTAATTTCTACTTATCCAGACTGTGCTGTAGGTATGGCCATATATGAATTACCTTGATGTTCCAAGACTAGGAAAGCAAGTTTCATTGACTGCAACAATAAACTGCCTTCATCAAGTTCATATTCTACTGTTAACGTTGTTGGTGTGTTTTTTACTACATGCATTGTGTTTTTATAAATTCCAATTATGCTTGTATTAATACTAATGGAGAAACACTGCACATCTTGACTCCCTATCAATTTGCCATCAGTTTATTAATATATAATAAGTGCATGTTCACATAAACAATTTACACAAAAACATGGTATATTCTGCTGTTTAGAATTCATTGGGGGGAGGGGGGGTGGGGCACAGTGTAAGTAATAATTTTGGAATCAAAGAGTTAATGAAGACGCAGCAAGAGATGAATGCAGTCAGCGACTCATAACTTGACTGCTTGCGTCAGCAAATCAGAGCTGACCAAGACACTACTCCACCTCCAAGTGGTCGTCCTGGAAACAGGCTGCATCACTGTAATCTGGCCGAGAGAGTAGGGATCGATGAGGGAAAGCAAACCCGGTCCCAAAAAATGCCGTGCGGAAGTCGGATGTGTCGGGCCGAAAGGCGCAAATATCGCAGCTGCGCTGTAAAGGGCGACACAACGCAACCAACGTCCTTTTCAGGACAAAGGAGGATGAAGAATAACTGCTGATACAGGAAAGTGGCATCACATCTATCAAATGATTGTAAATGTGGCAAATCAAAGTTCCCACAAAATACACAGAGAAATATTTCCCACATAACACCTGGATTCGTGCAAACATAGATGGGTCAGCAACAAATGCAACAGAAAATGGAAGTGGAGGTGTCTTTCTGACCTTAAGCACTGGTGCACAGAATAAGCTGTCAATAGCAACATGGCAATACTCAGTAAAGTAACTTTAGAGCAGAGCAAACATACCTTTATGTTTGTCTAATATTTATTTACTTATTACAGGCCTCAGTTGTCCCTGTTTTGGTAATGTTCACCTTTAGCGCAGCCGATGGCCTATTGTAACTTTTCGTTTACTTTGTACTTGGTATCGGAGTTTACAAGTAAGGAAACATTCGTACGAAATACGAATAGCACAAATGATGTTCCTCCGGTGGTCACGATTGAAAATAATTATAATCACAACGTTACAAAATTAATAAATATATATATAATTAATTTGTTTGTAAGATAATTACATGTATTGACTTTAAAACATACAGAAATATTTAAAGATAGCATTCTAATAATTATTTAATCAATTCAATACCCGTTAGCTCCCCAAGGAGCATAGGCCTTCAACAAACACATGCCAAATATTCCTGTCACGTGACAACATAGGCCTTCAACAAACACATGCCAAATATTCCTGTCACGTGACAACATAGGCTTTTAACAAACACATGTGTTGCCGTCGTTTTTGACGGGTTCACAAGTTGTAAATTTATTTGATATTTTCTGCTGGGCAAAGTTAGGGAACTGGTAGTAACTTTTCTGTGACAGTTTATGTAGGGTTATCTTCCCTTTCTTTTTTTGATTATTGCTGTCTAGGCATGCGCAGTGGGTGGGTGCGAACGGATTCTTCCGGCAAGGAGAGTTGATCTGGGTCCTGTCAGACAAGATGTCTGTTTGTTCTCTCTGCATTACAACTTGGGGATGGAAACTCTTCCACTTGTTGTTTAAGGTTCCCCTGTGTTATTCTGTTCGTCAGGAAGACGACAGTAGTTGTTAAGTTGTGATAGGAATTCGAAGCAAGGTAAAATGAACTTTAACATTGGCCTACCTTTATTTGCAGTGTTTGCAGAACATATTTTGAGTCAGCCTGTGAGGAGAGCTCACGGATAGTTGAGATGCATAGTACTGTGATGGGGCCGTAAAGACACCCCGGAGGCCCCCCCCCTTTCATTGTTCAGGGCAGATTTATCGCCCATATATTTTCGATGTGCGCGCAGCATTCTGGGATGTAAAATATATTACTTAGGCCATAATAACGCCTAAAAATTAGTTTTGGTGCATAGTTGTGGTGTAGAATTGTGTTTTTGCTCTAGAAATAGTTGTGTATATTTCTGTTTTTGGGCCTTCTAAAGCAAATATCGCGAGTGTTATGTATGCGGCCAAATCAATACGCCTAGCGCGCAGTAAATTGAGTGATTCGACCTGGGCTTATAAAAGAAATAGCGAGCGGCAAACAGGCCTATTTTTGCAAGAGTCGCCAAGAAGAAACGAAGTTAGGCTAGCCCTGTGTCGGTAGAAGAGGAACGAAGACATGACACGTGAGTTTGATTTAAAAGCAGATTATATTTTTTCAGAGTGAAATTACCATTATTTCCCTGTAGCTTTTGAAGTTATATTCAGCGTGAGGCTGTTTTAATGTTTAGTGAAATAAATAGATAGATGTGTTTCCAAAGGAAATGTCTTTTTAGGACATTATGATTTAGTCTTGAAATGATAGATGAGTGAAAATAATGTTTGATAGGTTTTATTAGGCATGCTAAGTCCAGATTGCGGCTGTAAGAGCGATTATTTCAGTCATCAGACCGGACAAGAAAGACGAAGATAGTATGAAAGTATTTTGTACATGAAACTGGACAGAAATGTTATCAGAAACTGGAATTTAGATGATATTAACTAGTTGGGAAGATGGCAACCGGGAGGACCACGTGTTGATGACCGTGCGTAAAAGAAGACGCCAAGCAGTCTGCATTTAACACTCTTAGTTATCACTTAATGTTACGCAGTTTTATATCGCGTGAATCGACACGTGGGTGAAAGTAGGTTAAATGTAATTTTCCCCAGTAATAGAAGAGAGAGTTTTCGTGGTAAATTTCCTTTATGTGATGACTAGTTCTAGTTGTTAAGTCAAGAATAATTATATTTTATTCTTTGTTATTTCACGTTTATTGATGAGGCTGGAACTGCTAGGTCTTAAGTGGGCCATGATTGAGAAGTTCAGAGGTTACCTGCTAGGATCACAAGTAGAGGTATTTACAGACAATAGGGGTCTGGCCTTCTGGGAGAAAGCTAAACTGGGAGCTATAGAGCAGAGATGGATGGCCCAGATGGCGATGTTTAACTACACAATCCGACATCGGGCAGCAAGAGCCAATGGAAATGCAGATTATTTGTCCCGTTTTCCTATTGAAACCGCAGGCGAGGAACTGGAGGATGACGCAGATGTTGCAATAAGTGCCATAACAGCTGAGGTTATCAGAGAGTTTACCCAGATACCATATGAGATAGGGTTGATGACAGCAACAAGCCAGAAAGATATCAGTGAAAGGGTACCGGCCGAATCAACCACAGCACCAGCAACCACTCAAGCATTTCCCACCTATTCGCGTGAGGAATTGATAAATCCTCAGGGAGCTGATGATGTGGTAGCGATGGTTAGGAAGATGGTAAAGGATGGCACCAGACCTGCAGGAAAAGATGCTCGAAAGATCCCCTTGGCTGCAAGGAAACTACTTAATCAGAGTAACCGGCTCGAAGTGACAGATGGGTTGTTATACCGGACAGTGAAGGGATCAGATGGATCCAGCATGAAACAACTGGTAATACCTGAGTCCATGAAACCACGGATACTAGACTCTGCTCACAGGGTGGGCCATCAGGGAAGAGAGCGCATGCTGCAGTTGCTGAGAAGTAGGTGCTTCTGGGTAGGCATCACAGCTGATATTGACGTCTTTTGTCGCAGATGCAACCGATGTAACGTCGCCAAGGCACCTAAACTGAAGTTTCATGGGCCATCGGGAAACTTGATTGCCTCCAGACCACTTGAGGTGGTAGCAATGGATTTCACGCTGCTATAGCGGGATTCCAAAGGGTTTGAGAATGTATTAGTGCTGACAGATGTGTTCAGCAAGTACACCATTGCTATACCAACAAGAGACCAAAAAGCAACAACAGTCACCAAGGCTCTGGTGGAAAAGTGGTTCCAGTATCTCGGAGCTCCTCAGAGGATACACTCTGATCAAGGCCGGAACTTCGAGTCAGCAATAGTCGCAGAGCTGTGCAAGATATATGGAGTCCACAAGAGCTGCACTACAGCTTACAATCCTTAAGGCAACGGGCAGTGCGAGCGCTTCAACAAGACGTTGCATGATTTGCTGAGACCCATGACAGCCGACCAGAAGCGAAGGTGGTCTGAGCATCTAGCGGAGGTGGTTATGGTCTACAACTCTACCCCCCACTCTTCGACAGGGTACTCACCATACTACCTCCTCTTCGGCAGAAAACCGAGGCTTCCTCTAGACTTCATAATAGGCACGCGCCTAGATGAAGAGCCGGAGACAACTGATGAGCGGCTGCAAGGTCACCTAGAGAGGTTGCACATAGCCACCAAAAAAGCTGCAGAGAGAATGCAGAGAATGGCCGCTGACAGGAGGGAGAGAAGTAATCTGCTTCCAGGCCCCACACCATTGCGAGTGGGTGAAAGAGTGCGGAAAAGAGTGCACTACACTGACAGGGCCAAAATACAAGACGTATGGTCCAACGACGAATTCATTGTATCGTCAATTCCAGAAGCTAGCGGTGGTCCTTATGTGATAAGGCCAGCAGGCAACGAAGATCTGAAGATGAGTGTTGCGGCACATGAACTGAGACGAAGTGAGGACAAAGATGATTCTCCGAATCTGGTAGATGCTACACTAGGCCTACCTGAGTCACCAGCCTCGCCAGATGAGACAGACCCTGGGGAGGACGTGCATGGTCTAATGCCCGAACCAGGCTGGTACGCCCTGCAGCCGATAGAGGGTCCTGCCCCGAGACGATCTGAGAGGTTACAATTGAAGTGCCTGAGGTAGTGATGTTGTCGGGACGACAACAAAATCAGGAGGGAGATATGTGATGGGGCCGTAAAGACACCCCAGAGGCCCCCCCCCCTTCATTGTTCAGGGCAGATTTATCGCCCATATATTTTCGATGTGCGCGCAGCATTCTGGGATGTAAAATATATTACTTAGGCCATAATAACGCCTAAAAATTAGTTTTGGTGCATAGTTGTGGTGTAGAATTGTGTTTTTGCTCTAGAAATAGTTGTGTATATTTCTGTTTTTGGGCCTTCTAAAGCAAATATCGCGAGTGTTATGTATGCGGCCAAATCAATACGCCTAGCGCGCAGTAAATTGAGTGATTCGACCTGGGCTTATAAAAGAAATAGCGAGCGGCAAATAAGCCTATTTTTGCAAGAAGAAACGAAGTTAGGCTAGCCCTGTGTCGGTAGAAGAGGAACGAAGACATGACACATTAGCAATCGAGCACTGTTGGGTGTTTTGTTTGTTCAGTTATGTTCGCTGGTTTATTTGTTTAATGTTTGCTTCAGTGTGCTCTTAGTCACTGAATGGGTTGTAAAAATAAATACAGCCCCTGCCTCTAGAATCAAGAGTTTTATTGTTGAATCGGGTCGGTTGCGAGTGTGAAAAGAGAGTGATCAAACATCACACAATATAATCATCATCATCTCGCCCCACCCTATCACAGTACTTTATTTGTTATGCTCGATGGAGCCAACTAAGACTGTTAGTCTTATATTTACACAGAAGCCCAGGAGAATAGATATTATTCTGAAACCCGCATGTTAGCGGTATATTTGAACATGGACGATTATGTCTACGTATGAGGAATCTACAGTGTTTACTTTCTCATAGAGGTCCGATATTACGGCCGAAATCTTCGAACAGAAGAATATAACTATCTGGAATGGAAGACCAGATGAGCTACAGCTTATTGCTATTGTAACTATGTAAATGAAAACTCGCCTGGTGTATGAGGGAGTTATTTATAGTACCTGACGCGCTGAGTCAGTGGTAGTACCATTAATGTTATAGAACTATCTTCGAAAGGACAGATCAGTGTCGATTCGTCCGACTAGATGGATGGGTCATGCTATATGTGAACTTTAGATGTACTTGCCAGTCATTTATCCATTGATGTAATGTTCCTGATCCTCGTCTATTTGACTGTTGTAGATGTCACTGTGTAATGTAATAAATGGTTGTCATGAAACTGCAGTTACACAATTCATTGACTACTGCATGGGAGTTAGTGGGTGAATCATCTACCTTAAAGTACCATCAAGCATTCGCGTTCATTCATCTACACCTCTTCATCTACCTATACAAACTGTCGGGGACTACACACCTTGGGAGCTGCCTTATGTTTTGAATGTCAAAATGACACCTTCACAGCACCCCACGCCTGGTGAGCTAATTAAGCTACAATGCTATTTGGCCCAGGTCAGTCCGACTACATTCTGCACAGCATCGAACATCAACACAGAGCAGCGACATTAAGGTAGACGGAACAAAACTGTCATATAAACAGACCATAACATTTCACTATGTACACACCAGTAACAGTTCTTCACCAACTTTAACACGCATGCGGTACTGGTGTGTAACGACATGCCAAATCCTCCTGTCACGTGCCTTTCGCACAAGGTCTTTCCACGTATTCCTCATCTTTTTCAGTTCTGTACCTAGTTATCTTCTCTGTGTGTGCGTGTTTTTGTTGTTGTTGGTTTTATATATATATATATATATATATATATATATATATATAGCGTGATGATCCATGAACCGAACCCTTCACCTTAGCTGTGAGAGACCAGCGCTCTAACCACTGTGTCAATCATATGCTCATATATATATATATATATATATATATATATATATATATATATATATATCATATATATAAGTCATGTGCAAATACGGTGACTTTATGAAGACGGCCAGTGGTTTTCTGGTCTTACATCATAATAACATACATCAATTTCCCCTTTTCTGTATTTTTATTTTCTCCCCCAAAGTCCAAGTAAGCCTGTCTGGCTTTAATACAAAGTGATAATCTTTTCTAATAATCTTTGTGGCATGACACAAAGTTTTGAGGTTGGCGCCTTTCTAATTATGCCTCTACCCATCGAATATACATACACATTTAATAATACAGATACATTTCAATAATAATAAGGGTTATATAAATGTTTTATCTTACCGCATCAATGAAATATTTAACAATAAGTATGTTAACCGGCTATCAGTGGTCACACTCAGATCGCACCTGGTGCAGAACAGCGAAGGTACTGTCTCAAGAATTCCTTGCGTCTGATGTTAATAACACTGGTGTAAATTTTTATTATCAAGTGGCGTCTAACACATGCTTCAATTCGTTTTTATTCCTACTATTGTCTATTTTTACCCAGCCAATCGGATTATGTTATACCCTCTTCTGCTTCTTTTCAAAATAAAATACACTTTCAAATTTTGCAAACATCTCCCCCCTTTTCCAATACTGGCAAGCTGAGTGAGGATGTCGCTGTGTTCGTCTCTCTGTCTTTTACATGCGTTTTGCCTAACGCAAAACGGTTTAGTTATATTTAATTTTCACTACGGGAGGAAACAAGACGGTGGGGTTACCTTGCATACAATAGCAGACACCAATGCTTTATTTCAAACTTTAACAATTTGGGGAAAAAAAAATATGCCTTAGCAACAAGTAACCATGGCCTAGTAGATTTTATTCAAAGATGTTGAACACAACTCCCTATTTTATTTCTATAGTATTTGAATTTATAAGCAATAATATTTTATCTATATGATCGGGTATATTTTATCTATTTGATCGGAGTATCAGGGATCTTACTACAAGGAGTAATAGGTCATCTTCGCTACCATTGGTTTCTTCTTCTGTGATAGTGGTTATCAGTTCTGATGCTTGACCTTGCTGCCGCTATCACTTCCTCCCCCTCGTCTCTACCCCCTTCCCCGCTCTATTTACCCGTCACTTCTCCCCCCCCCCCCCACTAGTAGTATCCTAATGAGATGTCTAACTGCTGATATTACTATCAGTATGAGACGTCACGCTGGTGATATTGTTTTTATTGTTGAGACTATCCCCTGAGACCAATCCCCACAGACTGTTCCCTCTACCCCTACCACCCCAGCTATCCTCCCCTCTTCCCCTACGCCTTTTACGCTCCCCGTACCCTCTTCTAAACCCTACCCTCTCCCCTTTATAATGCGTCTACTTTCCCTCCCCTACCATCTTATCAACCCTATCTTTTACACCCCCTCTATGCTCTCCTCACCTTTCTTAACTGTTGTTGGTTATTATCCTTATGCTGGTAGTATCATTATGAGATTCTTAACTTTTTGCTGGTAGCAGCATTATGAGATTCTTAACTTGTTGCTGGTAGTTTCATTATGAGATTCTTAACTGTTGCTGGTAGCAACATTATTGAGATTCTTAACTGTTGTTGGTTAATATCCTTATGCTGGTAGTATCATTATGAGATTCCTAACTTGTTGCTGGTAGCAAAATAACCCCACTTTTTCTGTTCTATTCAGACGGGACCAAATATATCTCTAATACTTATCTAAATGTACGACAATCTTCATCATTTAAAATTAGTGTTTATTGGTATTCTTAACATTGTTCTATAAAACCACATTGTTGTTGATAGTAGTATCACTCTGATGCAACATTTTTAAGAATGAAACTTTTGAGTATCAATTTATGCAACAAACAAATACAGAAAAATGGCACAGCAGAAGACTAAACACTGTTAAGGACTCGGGACCCCAGTATGTTATGGGTGCTTCGATGACTCCTAGTCTGTTGAGGATGACCAAGTTGTTATATGCGTATTCTGTTTCTAGAGTCGAAGTCCTTCGGGTTCTTATATCACTTTTATAGGATTCTGTAATACTGTTCGTTGGTATCGATATTATCTGCTTTAACCCGTGTGATGCATTATCTTTCACATTTATGTACGTTATGCAAGAGTTCTCGTTACTTCATTAACACATGTTCATCAATCTCTATCTAGAGTTATGGTTGGAGGTCAGTTCCTTTTAACGGCCAATGTCCTTTGGCATAAATTCAGAGGCTAACTAGGCTTACTCCCGTCGCTAGTTTCACAATAGCCTTTTGCACTAGACTTAATTATTCTGCTAGTTTTACAATACACTTCTTACGCTAGGCTTACGTCTACTGCTAGTCGTCTAATGTCCGTTACACTAGGCTTACGCTTGCCGCTAGCTATATAATATCTATCTATACTAGTCTTACACTATTGCTAGTACCATAATGTTCCTTTGGCATACCATGCCTGGCTAATCTGCCATAATTATGCAAACTGCGTTAGTAACAATACGACTTACGTTTTATTCACGAAATACACTGCTCAATTGGCTTCCCAGCCATACATCCATTAATAAGTGGTTATACCACACAATATAATAGTGGCTAGGCCACACTTTCCAAGTGGCAATGGCCACACTTCTGAAACACGCTGCCGTTCGGGTCAAAACCCACAAGTCGAATATATGGTGGCTATGCCACACAATCCATAGTGGCGATGCCACGCATTTCAAACACTGCCGTTGGGGCCGAAGCCCACAAGTCGAATGACGTTACAAAGACATACGCGTCATGCATAGTGATATGCATACTATGTCGTTACTATATTCAATTGCGATGTTCCATGGTGCAGCAATTCGAGTCGGCCAAACTCAAATACCTGCACACATGCAACAATCATCGACATCGGTCGATGAGATATATCTCTATTTGTTTGAGGTGTTCCATGATACAGTCATTCGGATCGTGCACAAATCCAAATGCCTGTAGACATGAAACAATCATCGACATCAGTCGCGGAGATATATTCATTTGAGGAATGCGCCATGCTGCAGACATGAAGCAATCATCAACATCATCCCCCTCACTTCCAAACGTGACACTTGTGGCACGGATGATAGTGGTGGAGAAGACGCTCGTCTCCCGAATATATTAATATTAGTACTACTTACTTACAACTATCATACTCATTAAGTAGACATAATACATTTCATAACAATAATAACAATGCTTCTCAAAACGGTAACTAAAGATTTAATTCGTTTTCTTCTCAGAGAAGTTGCGCGATAGAAGGTCCGCCAAGTTATTGTCTGATCCAGCAATAGGCAGAATCGTAAACGAAAATTCTTGAACCAACAAGTACCATCGATGTATTCTAGAGATACGCATTGTTCTAGATGTTATATACGTCAGAGGACTGTGGTCTGTCATGATAAAAAAGTGAGTGCCGATGAGATATCTTGATAGCTTCTCTAGGCACCAGACCATCGACAGGAGCTCACGTTCACCTGTCGCATACTTCTGTTCAGCCGAAGTGAGTTTCCTTGACACATAGAAACATGGATGGAGTGTTTCCTCGTAACATTGCAGTAAACAGCCACCCATGGAGTAACTCGAGGCATCTGATTGAAGTATGAATGGGATACGTATATTCGGTAATAACAAAATCGGTGCATTACTAAATAATTTCTTAATTGTTACTAAAGCGCTTTCGCAATCTTGGTCCCAACATACCTTATTAGGACTACCTTTGGTCAACAGTGCGGACAAAGGTGTAGATAGTTGTGCGAAATGCGGGATGAACTGTATCGGTAATAGTTAACCAATCCCAAAAGGCTGGTGCATTCACTAAACCAAAACACTTGTAATTCCATTTGCTCTACCCTATCTTTGTGGTGTAAAGAAATAGGATAGGGTCTAAGTTTGATAGGTTTATAATCAGTAAGAGTGATGTCATGGGATATAAGCGATGTCTGACCTGGAAGGTCAGTGAGGACATCTTTGAAAGAAATAAGAATATCCCGAACTTGATCTTGTTGTGAAGAAGATAGTGAAGAAGAAATAGTCACGTCCTTCCAAGTTTCCGATGATTGCAAAGAAGGTAATTGGAATTGTAAAGGGATAGACGACGTGGTATCTTCCTCATGGACAACTGCAAAAGAAGCAGTATGATGTGAAGAATCATCAATAGAGTTAATGACAGGAATTAATTCCTGTGGTCTTTCAACTGCTAATTTTAGCATGTTGACATGGAAGGTTTTGATTTTCCCTTTAACGTTCACAGAATAGTCAACATCTGTGACTTGTTTGATAATATCAAATGGACCTTGCCATGATATTAGTAATTTGTTATCGTTATGAGGTAGCAATAACCAAACTTTTTCACCTGGTTTGAAGGATCTTAATATTCTCTTTTGGTTATGTAATAATCTTAATCGTTGAGTAGCTGATTTTATACTCTGGGATGCATAAGTGCACGCATCGATGATTCGCTGTCGGAGATCAATAACCAACTCGTAGCTGTTTCGAGTGGCTGTATCAATTGATGCTCCAACCAACAAATCCTTGAGTATCATCATTGGTCCGCGAGGATTCGAACCATAAACCAATTCGAACGGAGACCATCCCGTGCTTTCGTGAGGCACTTCACGAAAAGCAAACAGGGCCGCCGGGAGAAGCCGGTCCCATTCCCGAGGGCATTCCTCAGTTATCTTAGATAACATCTGTTTTAGAGTGCTATTATAGCGCTCGCACACACCGTTTGATTGGGGCCTATAGGCACTTCAAAACGAGTGGTGAACAGATAACATGGATTCTAAATCCCTCATAATGTTGGACGTAAATTGTGATCCTTGATCTGACAAAATGTCCTCCGGAAAACCGATTCGACAAAATATCGAAAATAATGCATCAGACACAGATGCAGTCGTGATGGTTTTCAATGGTATGGCTTCTGGCCAACGCGTGCAAAGATCTACGCAAGTTAAATATAACGAAATCTATTATTTGAAGTAATTGATAAAGGACCCACTATATCAACTGCGATCTTTTTGAAAGGTCTTTCAGGCACGTCTGTAATTTGTAAGGGTGCCGTATGGAACCTGCCCTTACGTGCTATACCTTGGCATGTTGTACATGATTTGGAGTATAACTTTGTATCTTTATTAACCCCAGGCCAATGAAATTGTGACGTAACACGAAACAATGTTCTTTTGATCCCCATATGACCTGCCATAGGGGAGTCATGACCTGTTTGTAAGACCAATGGTCTATATTCCTTAGGTACTATCACTTGATGTATAACTGTTTTGCCATCATCAAAATATCTAGTGAGTATTGATTTCTTTATCTTGAACCATTGTTTAGCCACTCCTGTGTGCTCTCAAGCCACATGCCTATCGTTGAGGACCCCGTGTCCCACGACACACTTAAAACTCTCACTACCTTGCCCTCCAATATTCCTGGATGAAATGTAAGATAACCGACATTTACACATGCCGACATTGTAGGCATACAATGACCACAATCAAGTGTAATTGTAGACTTTAATCTGTTTTTTGATTGACACTCATAACATGTATCATTCATTACCATACATGCGTTCGCATGATCATTATCATCATTACCTTTCTCCTTTTTGACACTGCAATTATTTGCATGTCTATGTTTACTTTTGTCTCTCGACGGAGATCTGGCATTACCTTTGTTATTATTGACTGACTTTTTATTGCTATAATAAAAATCAGTAGAGTCATCCTTCCTGGCATCTCTACCATAAGATGTTCTCTGTTTATAGTATCCTTTATGATGTGAATCATCATAATCCCTGCCTCTGTGATACCCACGATCATGAGGTGAATATCATCTATAACCTCGTCAATATGAATTCGAAGGAGAGCGATGACGACGGAAGTTATAAAAACCTCTGTCGGATTGATAATAATCTGAACGACAACGTCCATCAAAGCTCTTCGATCGAGGTCTGTGATCATGGTGTGCCGCGCACACAGGCATAGGATCTCGAATAGACGATCTATAAAGATCTTTATTCTGATGTGCGGTCTGATATTGTCTTCCGAGTTTTTCATACTCATCGATAGAATTAGGATGTCTTTCCTGTAAAAATGCTTCTAATTCAGTACTGCATGCGGATAAAACTTTATCTCGCAGCATGAGATCTATAACACCTTCATATGTTTTATTAATACCGGAAAGATCAATCCATCTGCTACAAAAATGTTTAATAGATGCAATGAACTCGCCAAAATCTGCATCCTTACTTGGCTTCGCCGCATGAAAACGATCTCTGAATCCAGACTCAGTTAACTGGAAACGTCTTAGTAATACCTCTTTTACGACTTCGAAATCGTTTCTACTCTTTTCGTCAAGACTCATGAAACATTTAAGTGAGTCACCAGTCAAAAAATCAAGTAAAAGACTGCTCCATCTTTCCTTGGGTATGTTCAGAGCTGTGACCTTGATGATGAATCTAGATAAAAAAGAGTCAATGCAATCGCGAGTTTGATCAAAATGTGGCATTTTTAGTTTCGGATGGAAAATATTTGTACCAGCCGCAGTCTTAGTCTGTTCAGACTGCACTTTAGCTAATTCTAAAGCTTTTTCTTTTTCTGCGTGAAGTTTTAATGTTTCCATCTCAATGGCATTTTTATGGGCCTGATCTAGTTGCATCAGTTCCATTCTCCTTAATTCCATTTCTTTATCTCGTTGTGCCATTTTATCTTTCTCGAATTCTCTGTCTTTATGTTGTTGGGCCATTTCCTTTTCTTTCAGTTCCCTCTGTTGGGTTAATTCAAACTTCCTAAGCTCTTCAGCTCGTTTAGTCGCCTCGCGCTGTTCAATTCTTTCCAGACGCGATAAATATTCATCATATTTCGTATCTGCAAAAATCTGTAGTTCCGCTCCTGATTTTCCATAACTTTTTCCAATATCAATAAATTCCTGTAGTGTAGACATGATAATAGGTTTCTGAGTACCTTCAATAGTCTATAATATACACCAGGATATAGAACTCACTATAATATGTACATAAATATATCAATCAATAACAAACAAGTTCCAAGAACATGTGACAAAGACAATGAAAACAATCAAATGAATTACAATGAAATGATTTTTTCAGTTATGCAACAACAATTTACACTTATAAGTAAATAAGGGTAGACTTATACAAAGTAATCAGTAAAAGAAAGAAAAGAATTTACATCACAAAAAATAACAAGACAGGTCGTCTTAAAAGAACGTGTAGACAAAGAAGTTTTAGATCACACACGAATACAATGTCAACAAAACTAAAATGAGGTTATGAAATAAAGATGACGTAATTTACATAACGAAAACTGCTAAGTACACAAAATATGGTTATATTGCGAACTGAAGAAACATTTATATCCTGACTCAAAAGAAAAAATATAATCAGTCAGATCCTCAGTCAGCGAATATAAGCATGCAAATCTAATAGAAGTTAACATTCACTGAAGTTTTCCTGGGGAAAATTCCAGTCAATATTAAACACGATACGGATAAACATGAATGGGGAACACAGATGATGAGTAGAAAAGTAAGCAAAGTGATGATGAACTGTGGACCAAAGCTAATTCAAGGACGGTAAGATAATGTTCAAGCGCACAAGTAAAAATCAAGAACTTATCTGTTTAACTGTCCCTCTGAGAAATACATGAGTGCATGTGATTCTAATCCTAGTTCCGAACAGTGTATTCAACAGCTGAAGTCCATTGATTGAAGACCTTGAACTTCGTAGTAGGACAACCGTTTGAAAGTATTGCTCCGGTCTTCGAACGTAGCTTCTTCAATCGATATGCGTCGCAGCTTCAGGTGAATTTGCTGAAGAAATACATTCTTCACTGGTTCAGGTTCTCGAGTGGAAGATTACTGTTCTATCTGCTTGGATCAGTCTCTTGTGGTGGAAGAAAATAGTATTCTCTCAGGCAATGTTGTCTGCTAACGTTGACGGCATCGATATAGTGACGTCACTTACTGACATGCGCAATTCAATTGCCAGTTTGGCTGAATGAATGATTTTGCTTCAAAACGTTCATCATCAGTTTAACTTTCTTCGATACTTTAAGGGGGGAACCAGTATTCATGCAATCCAGACACTTTCTGACACCAATATGTTATGGACTCGGGACCCCAGTATGTTATGGGTGCTTCGATGACTCCTAGTCTGTTGAGGATGACCAAGTTGTTATATGCGTATTCTGTTTCTAGAGTCGAAGTCCTTCGGGTTCTTATATCACTTTTATAGGATTCCGTAATACTGTTCGTCGGTATCGATATTGTCTGCTTTAACCCGTGTGATGCATTATCTTTCACATTTATGTACGTTATACAAGAGTTCTCGTTACTTCATTAACACATGTTCATCAATCTATATCTAGAGTTATGGTTGGAGGTCAGTTCCTTTTAACGGCCAATGTCCTTTGGCATAAATTCAGAGGCTAACTAGGCTTACTCCCGTCGCTAGTTTCACAATAGCCTTTTGCACTAGACTTAATTATCCTGCTAGTTTTACAATACACTTCTTACGCTAGGCTTACGTCTACTGCTAGTCGTCTAATGTCCGTTACACTAGGCTTACGCTTGCCGCTAGCTATATAATATCTATCTATACTAGTCTTACACTATTGCTAGTACCATAATGTTCCTTTATAATATCTATCTATACTAGTCTTACACTATTGCTAGTACCATAATGTTCCTTTGGCATACCATACCTGGCTAATCTGCCATAATTATGCAAACTGCGTTAGTAACAATACGACTTACGTTTTATTCACGAAATACACTGCTCAATTGGCTTCCCAGCCATACATCCATTAATAAGTGGTTATACCACACAATATAATAGTGGCTAGGCCACACTTTCCAAGTGGCAATGGCCACACTTCTGAAACACGCTGCCGTTCGGGTCAAAACCCACAAGTCGAATTTATGGTGGCTATGCCACACAATCCATAGTGGCGATGCCACGCATTTCAAACACTGCCGTTGGGGCCGAAGCCCACAAGTCGAATGACGTTACAAAGACATACGCGTCATGCATAGTGATATGCATACTATGTCGTTACTATATTCAATTGCGATGTTCCATGGTGCAGCAATTCGAGTCGGCCAAACTCAAATACCTGCACACATGCAACAATCATCGACATCGGTCGATGAGATATATCTCTATTTGTTTGAGGTGTTCCATGATACAGTCATTCGGATCGTGCACAAATCCAAATGCCTGTAGACATGAAACAATCATCGACATCAGTCGCGGAGATATATTCATTTGAGGAATGCGCCATGTTGCAGACATGAAGCAATCCTCAACAAACACACATAATAAGACATAACTAAGACATTTTGAATTATTTAATGTACATTTGTCCTCATAACAAATTTTACATTATAACGAGAGAAAGAAAGTGAGCTGTGAATTTATTTCATGTACACTTTTCATCACAAAATTTACAAAGTGACCAAATATCAAAATTAAAAGAAGGGAAAAGGTCAATTTTGCACCACAAACTTAACATACACTGTTTAAAAAATAAACAAACTTAGTTTTGAAGCAATGAAAACTTACAAATTTCTCCATAAAAAAGATTTATTGAAAACTGAAATAAATCAGAATTATGTAGCAAAATTATTTGATTAAGCATTTGCAATTATCAAACCATGAGGACTTTTTATGGCATATACAAATTAAGTTATGAATTACTGTAATGCATACTTGTCTATACAATACATACTTACAATTATTTTATAAAAGCAACAACTTAGCTGTAAAGCAATTTAGTGAACAGTTTACTTGACGAAACAAAAAATAAGTAATTGTAGTTGTGAAGTAATTTAATGTAGCACCTCAATTTATCAAATCACAATTACATCTTCATAAATTGGAAAATACTGAACCAAATCAAGAGTTTCTCATATCTTGATCACATGGAAATAGATGATTGCAGATGTACAACAGAAATGAAGCATGTAAAAGGCAGGGAAAAGAGACATTTTGTAATATGAGACAGATGCTAACATCTGAACAAGTCATTTACATTTTACAATTGACAATCATCAAAAACTATATCATATATATATATATATATATATATATATATATATATATATATATATATTGTTGATTATTATGTGGTGTAGAAACATAGACAATGAGCAAACTATGAGAAGAGAAAACTGAGGCCTCTCTCATGTGAATATATATATATATATATATATATATATATATATATATATATATATATATATATATATATATATATATGAGAATTGTCGTACATTTTTAGATAGGTATAGAGATTTATTTGGTCCCGTCTGAGTAGAGCAGAAGGTGGGGGTATATGAGAAAGAAAGGTGTTAGAATAGATTCCACGAGTGAATAGATTAAGGTGGAGATCAGTCTCTGGAATGAGTGGTTTCTCTAGTCCAGCCTATCTATACGACTATCTTCAGAAGGAGACGATCTGTAAAACCTCCCTATAAGTATAATTATAAGTTTACTAATCACCCACACACAATTATGTGACAACACGACACACAAACATGAAAAACTATGGTAAATGGATATGGGTCTGACCAACAAGCTAAATTTAGTTTTGTTTAGTTTATTATCACTTAAACTTTACAACATCAAACATATAGGAATCAATATAATCATGTTTACAGACATATGAAAATAACCCAATAAGTGCCCTCCCCTCATGTTGAGAAAAGATCCCAAAAGAAGTTAATAACCCAAAAGGTCAAAGATTAACACTAGGGTATAGAATAGACATTAAAGAAAAGAACAAGCTCCCACTAAAATGCTATCCAGTAAAAAAAAAAATTAACAATAGTTAAAAAAACACAAGTTTGCAGGTACAATGTTTCTTGTGACAAAAAAAGAAAATATTTCACTCTCTCTCTTTCTCTGTTAAACGTGGGTACTCATTCACTCCTTACCTAATCTGATGAAACAATGTTTTAGACGAATAATCCATGACTGTGCATATAATTCCAGTAGTTGGTATCTGCCGAATCGGGCCGCAGTTCATCCAAATAATACACGGGGAACGCCTAATTTGGTGGTAGAGTTCTAGATACACAATTGTCACCTAGAATAGTTAATGCCGGAACTCTCTGAGATATGGCGTTCTCAGTAAAAAGCAGGAAAACATATGGTTGCTAAAACTGTTAATTATGATGATGATGATAATCCTATCGGCTTGCTCTGGGTGAGTACCGATCATGAAACAGCGTATGCTCCTGGATAAAATCCACTTGGGTAAATCATTGTCAGAAGTCGGGAAAAATGTTATAAATATTGCCACAGCGGGCTGATAAAATTGAATGAAAAAATCTGGGTATTTTGTATGTCCCGTTACTCAAATTTACAGTTAATATGTTAGCTTGTCGCCTTTGGCAATTCTTCTTCACACCGGTATGGGGACAAACGCCAAGGAAAATGACAACTATTATTCCTTCAGTAACTGAGGAAAGGACCACAATAGAGAAAAAACGCTGGCTGCTGGTTTTGACCAAGCACTATATTGGGACGAAAACAAAACATTTGACCAAAATGATAATATCCTATCCTATCAAACGTAAGGTATGATCTCTTATCCTCTCCGTCACCTAATTAAATTAAAAGGCACTCGATGTCTTTGCGTATCTTATTGCGCTTCGCTTAGCGAGTACGGGTTGGGTTTTAGGCATGCAGCCGTTCAACCTTCGACCCGGTAAAACACTCAGTGCACAATGACAGTTTTAATTTGACTATATCTACGTGCTTTTAACAAATATCGCCTGTCATTACTAGCTAGTTGATTGTCGGCATTTATCATTTTAACACATGATATAACCACTAGTCATTTAAATATTTACACACAAAGAAATATAATGCGTATACTACTCTGTCACTTTATCCGGCATTCAAATCATTATACTTAAGTCAGCTAAACCAAAACTTCTGGTGTAAAAAAATGGTTAATGGCTTTTACATTACTGAACCACTGGTAAGAGAAAATCGACGCGTTTGCTATTTCGCTAGTCTTAACGTTAGGAAATGGCAGTGAATAAAATGGTAAAACTTTTATCACATTTAATACTTAAGCACAACTTTTTTTATTACCAGAAAAATCAGAATAATCCCCACGAAGCACTATTAACGCACTATTTCACATAGGTTCTAGTGTATGCGTTTAGACTATCCAAAATTTCCTGAGAGACTTGATAACTGACTAGGAGAGAAGGCAGTATATATACATATTTTGTGCAATATCTCTAAAGGATGTTACAATTCACGCCTTTGGTCTAGCCGGGAAACTCAACGAGCTTGGCTTTCCGAAATAAAGGATTATATGGTTCGCTCTCCCCACGTTGCCCAACTACATCAGAAAACATGCCGTATGGACGGTTTTCTTAGATTTCCTTCTCCTGCCGTAGATCAAATACATAAGTCCCCTGGAAATGTAAACATCAAATGTGGTCGGGAAATATTATTATCGCCCTTGAATTGATACCCAGTCTGATATTTTCCTCACGTGCTTTCTGTCACTATCCGATGATTGACAGATCCGCTCGCGTGAGAACTTATGTAAACAGACAGACCTGTTCACTCCCCTGTTATCTGGCATGTTTGCGAAAATAGGTAAACAACTCATTAGCGCAAGAAAGACAGGAAAGATAGGCGTGGCTTTAAAAGTGAGTCAACAGACAACGAATTGCGTGGTTTCACCTTCGCAAAACATAAACATTAATTGAGACAGCAAAGGTGGTCGAATTTCTGAGGTTATATTTACATTTCCACGTCACAAGAATACCGTTCTACTAATGTAAGGAGAAGATAACAAAGAAGTCATAGAAAATTTAGATAACAAGAGATTGACAGATTTCATTATATAAGGGTCCATCATCATAACAAGAGACAGATAAAGTTTGAGATCCATTTCAGCCAACCTTCGATGTTGAGATAAAGTTGCGAATTACACTAGTCAACAAGCAAAATGTACCAGAAATGAAAATAGCTGATCTTAACTAATTTTGGTGTGCTGAAAACGAAAATGACATTAAAAAATGTTGATTGGCTCTAGTTTTCAAGATATATAAAAGGTAACGGTAAAGGATCCCGTTACATGCCCATTGAGGCATATTGGGAATATGGTGTTAGGCCCATATTTTCTTGACCATCGGCACACTAGGGTTTATTTAATTACGGTCAATTTATATATGTGACGCAACTGTTATGGGTGATTGCATAATTTTTTCTAATGACTAATAAAAATGTAACTAGAAGTTAATGATGCAATCCTACCTATGATTACATCACCTTTGTGTATAAATATCTTATCTCTGATATAATGTTACCATTAGTTAGTGCATTTGTCCTTATCAAAAGTATCGTAGTTAGAAATGCCTAGGACATGTGTGAACAGTGCTAATAATTTCTGTTATATATGTGGTAAGGTGACATTTCTATCACAAAAACGAAATATAACTAAAGTGATTAAGAAGGCGTACAGTTTGTATTTTGGCTGCAGAATAGGAGATCAAGATAAGAGCTGGGCGCCACATGTATGCTGCAATACATGTGCAGCACATCTTAAACTGTGGGTGACTGGCAAAAGGCAAGCTATGGAAAAGGCATATCAAAGAAGAACAAAATGGACTCTGGAATATCCAAACATCCTCTCTGCAATACGTCAGGTACCACATGGTGATGACCTACCAGTTCCCAAAGTGCCAGAATCATTTTCAGCTGCTTCCACTGATGAAGAAAAGGACATTGGTGGTCCTGAACCATCAACCTCAAGCGACCCAGATTTTGAGCAAACTACATCCACTAAACCACACTTAATAACCCAAGGTGAACTGAATGATCTTGTAAGAGATCTGATTTTACCGAAGAACAAGGCGGAGCTTTTGGGTTCCAGATTGCAACAGTGGAATCCCCTGGCAGAAGATGTTACTATATCTGTGTATAGGAACTGCCAGAAGCCGCTTATTACATTTTTTTCAAAGAGGGTGACCTTTCTGCGTGCCACAACATTTCTGGTTTAATGGCAGCCCTCAAAATCAATTACATACCGGAAGAGTGGAGGCTTTTCATTGATTCATCCAAAACGAGTCTTAAAGCTGTTTCGTTGAATAATGGTAATGTGTTACCGTAAATTCCAGTTGGTCACGCAGTTCATATGAAAGAAACTTATGAAAACATTAAGCAGCTTTTGAAGTGTATAAACTACGATCATCATCATTGGTCACTTTGCGGTGACTTAAAAGTGGTCGCTCTTTTGCTTGGACTACAGGGTGGATACACCAAGTACTGTTGCTTTCTCTGTGAGTGGGATAGCCGGGCACGAAGTGACCATTACATCAGAAGACATTGGCCAATCAGGCAGTCATTGCAGCCTGGCAGTAAGAACGTTGAGAACCCAGCACTTGTCGACACCAGCAAGATTTTGTTGCCACCCTTGCACATTAAGCTGGGTCTCATGAAAAACTTTGTCAAGGCAATGGAGAAAACAGATGAGGCTTTCAAATACCTCATCAGAAAATTTCCAAGACTGAGTGAAGCTAAAATAAGAGAGGGAGTATTTGTTGGTCGCAAATTCGAAAACTGCTTCATGATGACGAGTTTCTTTGCGTGTTGCATGGCAAGGGAAAAGCAGCATGGCTAGCATCTAAGTCAGTGGTGGACAATTTTCTTGGAAACAACAGATCTGATAATTACAATGAAATTGTAGAAAATCTCCTTCAGAAGTATAAGAGTCTTGGCTGCAACATGTCTTTGAAAATTCATTTTCTGGATTCTCATCTTGATTTCTTTACGTCAAACTGTGGAGCGGTCAGTGATGAGCATGGGGAACGATTTCACCAGGACATTACTGCTATGGAGACAAGTGTTGCGTGCATATTTTGACGCACATATTACAAAAATACGATATGGCTATTTAATATGGAAAATATATATACATTCATTCATTTGTGTATGAAAATGCTTTCTATGGTAAAGCTAGATAATTCATGATTAATTTACACTTTTGATTATAGGAGTGATCGTTCTTGATATTGATTCGGCGCATGGATATTGAACTCATGTCCGTCCTTCATGAAATAGATTAATTTTACTTGTTATGTTTATGGCCTGAATTAATATGTATTACATATTATTAGTACAAGTAGAATCAGTCCTGTATTGTATATTTTGGATGGGTAGGCAGGACTATATTCTTTTAATGCCGCTCTAGCGGAAGTATGGGTTGTCTTAACAAGTCGTGATGAGTTCCGATTTTCGACCTACAGTGGCGGGTCACGCAGATTTAAGGGCTGGTACGTTCTAAAGAAAAAAATGATTTATGAAGTGATTTCTTCTGTAGGAGATTGTGTCTCTACAAGAGTATAGTGTTAGAGACTCTCCTCATGTACTGTATTATGTGCTATTCGGACTCCAGGTAAATCCAGACCCTTTTTGATGATCTCCTTATGGTTAGACCTAGATGAGGCAACGTATTTTCGTGCATCGTTGGTCGGTTACCTAGATATTGTTATAGATGACAGGTTCCATCAGCGCTTATGTCTTCATGAAGTAACCTTCTGACTAAGGGACTGTATGGTAACTCTAAGAAATTATACTTATTCAAGTTTGGAATCAACTTTGGCTGATGATTATTCTCCTGCTGGGCAAGTGAGTGAAAGCTCAGGGAAGGAGGCCATCTTTGTATTTCTGTCATCATTTTTGGATCACTGTCCAGAGAACGGGTCGTGTATCTTACTATTCGGACAGTGGCATGGAGATCTCATTTAGATGAAAACCCCTTACCGTGGTTTCATAGTATGATATAAACTTTGAACATAAAGTAACTTAAGAACTTAGCAAGGGAAAAAAGGTTCGCCCATCGAACTCTTCAGTTGCTTACCGATCCACCTTCACTGACGCGTTTAGTCAGATAGGGGATGCGGCCAGAATGTATAACAACATTGACTGATATTTTTGTACTACCGATTATATGTGAATGTGCCATGACATGGGATCTACTATTTATGCCTGCAGATTGATGTGTCAACATGTACTCATGATTTATTCGTAATGTCCCAGTATGTGCGTCTAAATAAACTGTGTGAAAAGATTCCAGCAGTCTGCATTGGTGCCTTGTAGACATAAGTGTATGAGTGCCTTAGATTGGTCAGAATACGAACATTCCATCATTCGCGGTAACAACATTCTACACTTCCACTCCATATATATACACCATCCTGCGTCGGTTGAATTGACCAAGTTAAGGGCCTGCTCCCCCTGGAGCCTTGGAGGGAAACTACTCCTTGCAGCTGCCTTTGCCTTCCCTAACTCAGGACTAGGGTGAGTTACCCATTTACAGCGGGGTAGACTGGAGCATGCCTGATATCAACAACTCTGTACACTACAGTGGACATATACAGTAGTGAACAAGTCAAAATACTACACTCTACAGTGGTAAGCCAGTTTCCTGGGTCCAGCATTCGCAGTTTTGTTATGTTGAGAATCATTTACAGTTGCAAGAACGTTTATTTGACCACATCAACACCAGAAGGACAGCTATACAGTCAATGTCAGCTTGACCTATTCTGACAAGTGTAACGGTATCTGGGTCAGCACTTGTTGACATTTTGTACAGTACAGACAGTGTTCTAGCATGTAGTGATTGTTTATCCTTCTGAAGTAGAAGAGCAATGTTGAACATAAAGTGCATATTTCATCGTTGGATCTTCATATGCTCAAAGAAATTGAACACTGTAATAGTTTAGAAACAAACCTATTATTTAATAAAGTTGCAAGCTATTTGATTAAAAGCTAAACCCTCTCGGCAACACATCACATTGCTATATTATTTGATAATATTATATACATTTATGCTATTTATGTTTACATGTTTATATGTGATATTTGTTTGTATTCTGCGGGTTTAAGGTTGGGCGGCGACTAGAACAGGAAATACCAAGGGACATTGGTCTTGTTCTGGCGTTCTATAGGGAGCAAATTTCTTAATTGAAATTTGCATGCAACATTGTTTGCAAATATTTGTTAACTGTGAAGACTGTATTCTTGTTGTTTTTGTAATATTTCTATGTTCTTTAGTTTTGTTTGATTTGTTTAGATAATTGTAGGTCTCATCTTTCCTTTCATTTCAGTTCTTTACACCCTTATGTTTATACACTGTGGCGTTATTTGTCTGGTTATCTTATTGCAGTTATCATTGATCATTTTTCTTTCATTTGTCCTATTTAATTTAATTTGATTTCTGCAAATGTTTTCAGATTGTCTTTTCTAGTTTGTCCTTTGTAATGTCTTTAGTTGACATATGATATATGAGGTATAGTTGAATACACTTATATTATATTACAGATCAATACTTTATGATTATTATTGTTATAAAATAAAGTGTACAAGACCTTTGTAAGGCTTGTCTCCCACAGTGATTGGGATAGGAAATATTATTTTCCACAGGTACTCAAGTGATCATTGGTTACATTAAGCAAGTATACAAGACCTTTGTAAGGCTTGTCTCCCACAGTATTTGGGATATACAGTTATTGTTTTCCACAGGTACTCAAGTTATCATTGGTTATAGTATAAACAAAATAACCATACAAGTTTTTTCACTAAGACTAAGTCTATAGTATAGACTTGTCTCCCATGAAAGGGAAATAGGGTAATTTATTTACTTTTCAGGTTTCTGATTTAAGAAGACAAGATGTCTACATTAGACTACTTTATTGCACAAGGGAGATCCCTTGATAAGACTGGTAAAGATTTAGAAGAATGGGCTGTTGCTCAATATGACAAAGCATTAGCTGCTGAAGAGAGAAAAGCTGCTGCTGAGGAGAGAAAAGCTGCTGCTGCTGCTGAAGAGAGAAAAGCTGCTGCAGAAGAGAGAAAAGCTGCTGCTGCTGCTGAAGAGAGAAAAGCTGCTGCTGCTGCTGAAGAGAAAAAAGCTGCTGCAGAAGAGAGAAAAGCTCTGGCTGAAGAGAAAAGATTAGAAAGAGAAGCTGATGCTGCTGCTGAACAAAAGAAATTGCAGATGCAGGTGGAGGAAAGGAGATTTGTGGCAGAACAGAAAAAATTAGAAGCTGCAGCTGCTGCAGAACAGAAAAAATTGGAAGCTGCTGCAGAACAGAGAAAATTGGAAGCTGCTGCAGAACAGAAAAAATTGGAAGCTGCTGCAGAACAGAAAAAATTGGAAGCTGCTGCAGAACAGAAAAAATTGGAAGCTGCTGCTGAACAGAAAAAATTAGAAGCTGCTGCTGAAGAAAGAAGATTAGATAGAGAAGCTGAAGAGAGAAAAGCAATAAGAGAACATGAATTTGAGTTAGAGAAATTAAGATTGACAAATATGAGTAATGTTAATCAGGCATCTGGTGGTAATGGTAAACCCTTTAATTATAAGATCAAGGTGCCAGCGTTCAACCCTTCCAGTGATGACATAACATTTTGGCTTTCTAGATTTGAACGTGCTTGTCGAGCACATAATGTTGACAAATCACAGTATGTGAATCAGTTATCTGAAAATCTAAAAGGAGAGTCTCTGACTAAGTTATCTTTGGTTGAAGAGGCGGACAAAGATAATTATGATGCTATCAGGGCAGCTTTGATAAAGAGATATCAGCTGTCAGAGGAAGGTTATCGTCTTTTGTATAAAACAATGAGACCTGAGGTAGGTGTAGAATTCTCAGAATTCATTTCAAAAGCACGACTTACACTCTCACGATTGATTGAATTATCCAAAATAGAGAAAACATTTGATGGTCTTACGGATTTATTGCTAAGAGACAAGGTCATGTCTTCGGTAAATAAACCATTCCTAGAGTTTTTACATGAGCGTAAACCTAGTACATTAAAGCAAATGGAAGAATATTGTGATCAGTATGCCACGGCACACCCTGACATAATTCTTAGTAACACTAACATTAAGGAGAGTATGCCAGTTGCTTCAGCAACAGAATATAATCATAATTACTCACACAAATTCCAAGGAGCTCAAAATAAATTTGATAAAAAGGTTAATTGGAATAAGTATCAAAACCAAGGTAACCACTCAAACCAGGGTTCTTCTTCGAAGAACTGGAATTGGGCTGACAGTCCTCGATACGCGAGGGGTGCCCATAATTACAGAAATTTCCGAAAAGGGAGTAACTATAGGAACTACCCAAGTTCTTCATGGAAACAACAAAACCAACATTACAGGGATACTCATTATAATGAGCATGATGATTATGATCATGAATATTATGATTCAAACCCAAATAGGGGTTATAACAGAGGAAATAATAATTATAGAGGCAATTATAACCGAGGTAGATCACAACACAAAAGACATGGTAAATCTCATTACCAGGCTAACTCTGCACAACAGGAGTTCCATGAGGCCGGTAATCAGAATAATGATAAAAAAGACTCTAATAATGTAGGATGTTCTGCTTTCGATTTTGATAGAGCATCTCAGTGTTCGCAATGCAAAACATTATTCGATCCAACCACAGTTTCTACTTTAAGCTGTGGTCACCCGCTTCCCGCTCTCCCTGCGTCAATCGCGCATAATGGAAGGGGTGCTCTTGTCTTCAATAGAGGTCTAATAGATGGTACTCCGGTATCAATTCTTTTCGATTTGGGGTGCACTACCATCGGAGTGAGGCAGTCCCTCGTAAATCCTTCTCGAGCTACAGGCAATGTAGTCAAATGTGTAACATTTGGTGGCACATTGGAGAAGTACTCCACTGCAATTATCAATATTGCTACTCCTTTCTTTACAGGAGAGGTGCAAGCATGTCTCTTGCCGAATCCGATCGCTGATCTTATCATCGGTCGCATTCATGGAGTGAAAGAATGCACTCCACAGCAAATTTCTAATTGGGAAAATGATAATATGCAATCTGCTAATGCAGTAATCACTAGGGCTCAAGCTCTTAATATGCCGCAATCTTCACATTCTGAAGATAATGATGCGCAGATCCAAGATGATCCAGTGGAGATTTCACATGACTCCTTTATAAAACAGCAGGAAGATGACCCTACTCTAAAGAAATTCTTTACTCTGGCAACAAAAGGTGATCCGAATAAGGATACAAATCGTTAATCTTGGATTACGATGAGGAATGGCGTACTTGTACGTATGGTACAAGACTCCGCTAAATCCATTCATTCTCTAATTCTTGTGCCCAAGAATATGAGAGTTAAAATCTTACAGCACGCTCATGATTCTCAGTGTGCTGGACATATGGGTTTTTCCCGTACCAAATCTAGAGTTCTTGCATCTTTCTTTTGGCCTGCTGTGAATAAGGACATACGAATCTATTGTCGATCTTGTAAAGTATGTCAAGAGGTTAAATCCAGAGGTCCACGCCATGCTGCACCTATTCAGGCTGCAGACATACCCATTCGACCATTTCAAAAAATGGCGATAGACATCATTGGTCCATTTAAGATAAAGTCTGCTAGAGGACACCAATTTATCTTGACGTGTGTTGACATGTGCACACGTTGGCCAGAGGCTGTTCCTCTAAAGAGCATAACTACTGCTGATATTGCAGATGCTCTTTGGTTAATATTTTCTCGTCTGGGATTTCCAGCAGAAATATTATCGGACCATGGTACCCAACTCATATCGGATACCATGTCTCAAGTGATGTCAACTCTAAAGATAGAGAGATCTCTGAGTAGTATTTATCATCCTATGTCCAATGGGATGGTAGAACGTCTGAATAGAACTCTGAAAAACCTACTAGGTAAGATAACTGAGGATCATCCTCAGGATTGGGACAGGGTTTTACCCGCGGCTCTCTTTGCATATAGAGAGGTCGCCAACGAACATACAGGATTTTCTCCTTTTGAACTTGTCTTTGGCGCGAAACCGCGAGATCCTATGTCCTTACTTCATGATCTCATAACTGCTGATAATATTGTCGATGACACAAAATCCTCTTACGAATATGTCATTGCACTTAGACATAAGATTATCGAAGCATGCAAATTGGCAACCGCTTCTTCGGAATTTGCAAAGCAAAAGGCAAGGGAATTTGCCAATAAAAAGAGATGCTTGCGACAACTTTGTCCAGGTGACAAAGCATTTGTCTTGCTACCTTGTAGGGAAAACAGACTTCTTATTTCTTGGAAAGGTCCGTACGATGTAATATCAAAAGTTTCCGATGTTGACTATATCGTCGATATTGACGGGAAGCATAAAACCTTCCACATCAACATGCTCACGGAATTCCATGAACGTCCGGATTATTTACAACCTGTTTTCCAGGCAACGGACGATTTTCCAGTCCAACATGGACATTACTCATCACTGTCAGTAATACAGGATGAGGAAACGAGTTTCTCGGATGTAAATCTACCTTTTCCAAAGATTCCGCTTCACTCTAATGAATCATGGAAAGATGTTGCGATTTCTCCTGAATTATCTCCAGGAGAGCAGAAACAAGTTTCTACTATGTTAGAACAATTTCAGGATGTCCTTACTGACATTCCTGGTCAAACTGATGTCATTCAACATGACATTATTCTTACTGACCATAGTCCTATAAGAGTCAGACCGTATCCTATCCCGATACATTTTCAAGCACAGGTAGAGAAAGAGTTGGATGAGATGATAGAGTTAAAAATTATTGAACCATCCACATCAGCATATTCTTCGCCGATGGTTATTGTACGAAAAAAAGACAATAACATACGTCTCTGCGTTGATTATCGCAAATTGAACCAGGTGACGAAATTTGATGCTGAACCTATGCCTTTACTAGAAGAGTTACTTACGAGACTATCGAATTCCCATTTCTTTACTAAACTTGATTTGTCTAAGGGATATTGGCAAGTTCCATTATCCGAACACGCCAAACCGTTTACTGCTTTTTCGACGCCTAGGGGTCTATTCCAATGGAATTTCATGCCTTTCGGCCTAATGAACGCCCCTGCAACATTCGTACGCATGATGCGTCGAATCCTATCTCATCGCTCAGATGTCATTGCGTATCTTGATGACATCTGTCTTTTCAGTGATACTTGGAACGATCACTATAATGGTATAAATGAACTATTGTCTATCTTACGCGAGCATAACCTGACAGCAAAACCATCTAAAGCTTGTATTGGTTTTAGCGAAATATCTTTCTTAGGTCACCGTGTTGGTCATGGTTTCCTAAAAACAGAAGACCATAATACAAGTAAGATACTTAACATTTCTATTCCTAAGACTAAAAAGCAAGTACGAAGTCTCTTAGGTCTAATACAATTTTATGGACGATTCATTCCGAATCTGTCCTCCATTATGTCACCTCTTTCTTCCTTGCTAAAGAAAGGGTCTCCTAATGTAGTCCATTGGACTCAAGAATGTCAATCCTCTTTGGATAAGGTTAAAACTATGTTTTCTACTTCACCTATCCTAGTATTGCCTTCTAAGGATAAGACATTTATTCTTCGTAGTGACGCTTCATCCACCGGGATTGGAGCTGCACTAATGCAAAAGTACTCTGGAACTCTGCATCCTGTGATGTATATTTCTCGAAAATTAAATGCCGCAGAGAAGAATTACTCGGTCCTAGACCGTGAATTATTGGCTATGGTTTGGTCAATCCTTAAACTGCAAAGATTTCTTCTTGGCGCGCATTTCATTGTGGAAACTGACCAGAAAGCTCTTACGGCTATTCAGAGTAAAAATCTGAAGAGCGCGAGATCAACGCGATACGCGATTGCTCTGCAGCCGTGTCATTTTTCGGTACGAGCTATCCGTGGGTCAGAAAATGTGATGGCAGATATTTTGTCTAGATGCCCACATGATTCATAACTGTTAAATTATATGCCTAACTTTGCTACAGTTGTTCCTATGTTGAAATGTGTACACATATGTAATATATCATATATTGATTGTAACACTACTTAGCGGTTCATTGATGTTTATTCACCGCTGATCTTTCAATGTTTTTTCGTCTTCGATGTTCATGATGTTAGGATATCTAAGATGACATTTATGTATAAACTGATGTAGAAAGTGTGGCATTGCCAGTATTGTAGTATGCGTTGGTGACACCTCTCTGGAAATATTTATACTTAGAGAAATACTTTCTCTAAGTTCATGAAATATATTCTCAATGCTTATCATCTGCGCATTGTTATTGGTGCGTTGTGAGCCTATTGTATGTTGCTCCTAGATGTATTTCAAAAAAAAGTACCTTTTTTTTCCCGAGGGGTGTGGTAATCTGTTGCGTGCATATTTTGACGCACATATTACAAAAATACGATATGGCTATTTAATATGGAAAATATATATACATTCATTCATTTGTGTATGAAAATGCTTTCTATGGTAAAGCTAGATAATTCATGATTAATTTACACTTTTGATTATAGGAGTGATCGTTCTTGATATTGATTCGGCGCATGGATATTGAACTCATGTCCGTCCTTCATGAAATAGATTAATTTTACTTGTTATGTTTATGGCCTGAATTCATATGTATTACATATTATTAGTACAAGTAGAATCAGTCCTGTATTGTATATTTTGGATGGGTAGGCAGGACTATATTCTTTTCATGCCGCTCTAGCGGAAGTATGGGTTGTCTTAACAAGTCGTGATGAGTTCCGATTTTCGACCTACAATGGCGGGTCACGCAGATTTAAGGGCTGGTACGTTCTAAAGAAAAAAATGATTTATGAAGTGATTTCTTCTGTAGGAGATTGTGTCTCTACAAGAGTATAGTGTTAGAGACTCTCCTCATGTACTGTATTATGTGCTATTCGGACTCCATGTAAATCCAGACCCTTTTTGATGATCTCCTTATGGTTAGACCTAGATGAGGCAACGTATTTTCGTGCATCGTTGGTCGGTTACCTAGATATTGTTATAGATGACAGGTTCCATCAGCGCTTATGTCTTCATGAAGTAACCTTCTGACTAAGGGACTGTATGGTAACTCTAAGAAATTATACTTATTCAAGTTTGGAATCAACTTTGGCTGATGATTATTCTCCTGCTGGGCAAGTGAGTGAAAGCTCAGGGAAGGAGGCCATCTTTGTATTTCTGTCATCATTTTTGGATCACTGTCCAGAGAACGGGTCGTGTATCTTACTATTCGGACAGTGGCATGGAGATCTCATTTAGATGAAAACCCCTTACCGTGGTTTCATAGTATGATATAAACTTTGAACATAAAGTAACTTAAGAACTTAGCAAGGGAAAGAAGGTTCGCCCATCGAATTCTTCAGTTGCTTACCGATCCACCTTCACTGACGCGTTTAGTCAGATAGGGGATGCGGCCAGAATGTATAACAACATTGACTGATATTTTTGTACTACCGATTATATGTGAATGTGCCATGACATGGGATCTACTATTTATGCCTGCAGATTGATGTGTCAACATGTACTCATGATTTATTCGTAATGTCCCAGTATGTGCGTCTAAATAAACTGTGTGAAAAGATTCCAGCAGTCTGCATTGGTGCCTTGTAGACATAAGTGTATGAGTGCCTCAGATTGGTCAGAATACGAACATTCCATCATTCGCGGTAACAACATTCTACACTTCCACTCCATATATATACACCATCCTGCGTCGGTTGAATTGACCAAGTTAAGGGCCTGCTCCCCCTGGAGCCTTGGAGGGAAACTACTCCTTGCAGCTGCCTTTGCCTTCCCTAACTCAGGACTAGGGTGAGTTACCCATTTACAGCGGGGTAGACTGGAGCATGCCTGATATCAACAACTCTGTACACTACAGTGGACATATACAGTAGTGAACAAGTCAAAATACTACACTCTACAACAAGGTATCAAGGCAATTAAAGTCCTTTAATGCTTGCTGATTACTGTTGTACTGTGACAAGAGACACCTCATCGATTGACTACAAGAAGCAAGCAAAGAGAGCTCGAACAGCGACTGAATAATGACGGAATGGGTTCAAATGTGCCTTTTTAAAACATGATATGTTTATATTTTTGCTATCATTTTGTTTTTAAATATCAATTAATTGAGTATGTAACCACAATTTTTATAATGCTAAAGTAGAAAGACTAGCTGTTCACCCGAGAGAATTAAACAAGCATACATTATTTGTATTACTGTAATGTAAATTCATCATTTAAAAAAACCCAGAGCCAATTGGTGAATTTCATTATGATATTTGAAATCAGCATGTCAAAATCAATAAGAAATGGTATATTTAATTTCTGGTACAAATAACTTTTGATAATTTGTTGTCTAGTGTTATTTTGATACACAATTTTTCGTCCAATACATAATGACTATTTACTACATAAAAGGGTCAGGTGTACAAATTTCCTTCACAAAAATATTCCTACATTAAAAAAAGGAAGCAATAGTACATTATCTTCTTCTTCTTTGATCCCTAGCCGACGACCGTCAAAGCAGTCAGTGGCCATCACGCCTGGTGGCGTCTTGTAGAGCGACAACAAATTGATTCCACTTTGCTCCCTCAGTGGCCATCCTTCGTACAGTGCCCCAACTCTGGTTCATACGTCCCATCTCAGCCTCCACAGTCCTCTGCCAAGTTGTTTTTGGTCGGCCTCTCTTTCGTTTTCTTTCAGGGGTCCATAGCATAGCTGTTCTTGTGATGGCATCACATAGTATATAGTGATGGCAAAATAGTATATTATGAAGCATTTTAATTCAGCATTTACATTTACCAAACCCGTATGAATGTTTCACAAATATACAAAGTAAATTGTCAGTTAATTTAATGTAAAGTTGTCCTTACAAAACATAACAACGCAATGCAAAAGACACAAATATCACACGTCAAGCAATTAACTGTACAGTTTTCCACACAAAAGAAACAATAAGTAATTGTATGCTTTGAAGCAATTACGTTTAGCACCTGTATTTCTCTATCCGTAATTTAACAGATACAAATAGGTGAACTTGAATATTATTTAAATGCTCCATTTCGTGCTGTCTTGCATATTTCACTCAACTGGCGGGCAAGTATACGTATGATAAGAAACACGACATAGTGTAATCGATGTTCATGCGGTTCCACAGACAAACGTTAAGCATGTCGTAAGAGAAAAGTAATATGAGTTTGTGCTTGGAGCTAGCAACATCATCTCGTACAAATAAATTGCTATAAGAAACCGTACCAGCAAGAGCAGATGAATGCTGGCATTGAAGCTGATAAAACATAAAACAAATAAGACTAAAGTTGATAAAACATAAAACAAATAAGACTAAACTTGATAAAACATAAAACAAATAAGACTAATATTGATAAAACATAAAACAAATAAGACTAAAGTTGATAAAACATAAAACAAATAAGACTAAAGTTGATAAAACATAAAACAAATAAGACTAAACTTGATAAAACATAAAACAAATAAGACTAATATTGATAAAACATAAAACAAATAACACTAAAGTTGATAAAACATAAAACAAATAAGACTAAAGTTGACAATACAATTTACATCAGACACGAGGAGTGTGGAAAGGTTGTGTGTCTAGTACACAAGTACTTCTCTGGCACAATGCTGAGTGATTTGGTTCCACAGAAAAAATTTTAGCATGCCGTAAGTAGAAACTAATATGAGTTTGTGCTTGGAGCTAGCAACATCATCTTGGAAAAATAAATTGCTAGAAAATATTGGCACTGCTGTAGCACGTGAATACTTGCCTGCACTATTCCTGCAAGAGAGGCCAGCTTCAGTGGACGCACCAAGCTCCATGGTGAGGTCTGACAATGAGGGACAATTGTTTGCCTTTTGTCACATAAGTATGCTCTCATTACAGAAAATAATTTTCAGACAGGCAAAGAAGAAAGGAACTGAATGGGTCTTCATTTCTACATGAACTTCACCACAAAAATTCGTCAAGATATGAGGCAAACAATACCCTGCTCGTTCCAAACTGTCTTTTAAATTTCCTTTTTGCACGCATCAACATGTTTCCAATAGTTTGTGTGTGCACTCCGGGGTCTTGAGGGTTCACAAAATTTTGTGCATGCGCAACCACGGAATGCAAATAAACTCCACCTTTTAACATAGCTATGTTACTGAATGACCCAAATCTGTCTGATACAATATGACTTCCTGGTACAATGTATCGTTCTATAAGACCTTTTAGCGTTCCTGATGTGCGGTCAGGAACTTCAAACAGGATACATTTCTTTGACACCCTCTCAATACCACCAAACACCCAGTGGCCTTCGTACCACCGATCTCTGTGATATTTTATGCGAAAGAATTTGGATTCATCAATTTCCACTACTATGGGTTCACCACTATCTGAGATACCCCCAATCTCAGGTGGTCTTTGTGCTAGCCACATTCCACATTCCTCTCAACAAAAATTGCACCTGCCCACTATATTTTGTTTGCTCACATTCACTTCCTGCGTTATCCGTTTGCTGGGTGTATCAAATGCCCACAAATCTATAATTAGCACTACCTGTTGCAATTTGAGAGGACTCCTGGCAAAAAAAAAAAGATTTACTCCGGACACTGACAGATTTATTGCATCGCGTTTTCCATCAATGCCTCTCGCATAGTTCAGAACTGCTGGTTGGGAACAGCTATTACACTGCACTGAATTGCTTATCATATACCTGCTTGCCAGCCATTTTAGGCAGCTCCCTGTGTCTCTTATTTCATCATAAAGGCTAAGCATATTCCACAGTTCCGCCCGTATTTGGCCATCATTTAAAACAGTGTTTGCACCGACAATTTTTGTTTGTGCAGCCATAGCACATAAAATATCCTTGGAATTACGGAGAAAGGAGTTAAGACTAAATTACATGAACAGAGTTATGTTGGATAAGTCTCACCCAGCACATACAGCTTTTACCAGATGCCAACTAACAACTCAGGCCAAGCCGATGAATACCACTAGATACCCTACAGGATGGAAGTGTATGGAGGAAATTGTCCATCTGGGTACATTAATTACATCAATTAATAACAGTTGTGAATACAAGCCAGTGATTCCGCCCTGGGAGATCAAGAAACCAGACACAGACTACCACCTAGCAGAAATACTTAAGAAAACAAATAATATAGAAAATATTAAAAACACAGCCAATAAATATATACAACAAATATCAAAAGACAGCATTACTGTGTACACAGATGGATCCAAGGGAGAGGATGGCAAATTGGGGATAGGAATATATATTCCAATATGGGAAATAGCAAAAGAATATAGCATCACGGAAAATACATCCATTTTCACTGCAGAGATGGTGGCAATACTAAAAGCACTAGAAATATTCTCTAATAACCATTCCAAAAAATTAACAGTTTTAACTGACTCTCTTTCAACAATTAAAGCACTTAGAAACTTACGAGAATGTAGTAGACCTGATATAGCAGAGGAGATTTTTCTGGCTACTACATACTTATATTCCAGAGGATGTTCAGTATTAATTGCTTGGATACCTTCACATGTTGGCATAGAAGGAAATGAAAAGGCAGATAAAGAAGCCAAGAAAGGTAGATCTGATAAAAATCTAATAAATTTAGGGATGAGTAAATCAGAAATTAAGAGCTTAATTAAAGATTTAATAACAGATGAATGGAAAGCAGAGTGGGATAAAAATCTGAAAGGAAGACATGCATATAAGATGTTCAGGGCTCCAACAAGAAAATGTCAGATATCTAGGGAATTGAAAATTCCCAGTAATAAGAAACTTATCAGACTACAGCTGGGAAAAGGCTATTTCAGAATAGAAGAACCTTACTGTGCAGGATGTCTTCAAGACAATAATATAGAACATTTCTTGTTAAAGTGTAAGAGGTATGACCAAATGAGAATATCAATATTGGATTATTTGCAGGCATCCAACTTACCTATAAATATAGAGGAGGTGTTGAGAATAGACAGATCTAGGGAACTGCATAATATAGTCAAACAATATTTAACACGAACACATGTTAATATATAGTGGCTGGGAATGTGAAGGTCTGATGCTGTTCTTACAATGCATGTGACTTTAAACAGATGAAAGTCAATTAAATATCTGGTAAAGTCCGTTATATAACTAGAACCACCAGGCCTTTACACCCCTCCACTTTAATATTATTCTTGTTCATAGTTTCTTCTTGATTTTGTTTGTTTGTTTGTTTGTTTTTTATTTTTTATTTTATTATTTAACGTATAGGCCTAAGCACAATTGTGAGTATCCCTATTTTCAAATGTGATGCCACTTTCTCATGTCGGCAGTTGTTCATATTATTTGGAATTGAAAACAATATATATCCTAATTATAACCCATCAGAGGTTGAACGGGATTTCTGTTTATTTTCATTAATATTTAAAAAAAAGACCTGTAGAGTATAGAAATAAAGCATACATTCAAGATATCAGAATTTTCAATAAATAAATGAAATAAAAGCACATATATCATTTATCAGATTGATCATCTTCTTTCTAATTATATATATATAGACCTATTCTAAGCAAGAAAGAAGGCTCAATACCTTCCATTTACGGTGTCTACGCCACATCCTTGACATCTCGTGGAAAGATTAAGTGACAAATGTCGAGGTGTTGTCACGTGCTGGCCTTCAAAGTATGTATACACTGCTTAGACAGCGCAGACTTCGCTAGCTTGGCCATGATCGCCGCATGGAAGATGGTTGCATCCCAAAAGATATCTTCTACGGACAATTAGCAGATGGCAAGAGAACAGTTGGGCGACCACAGCTGAGGTTCAAGGATGTGTGCAAGAGAGATATGAGGGCACTGGACATGGATCCAGAAACATGGGAGGATGAAGCTGCCGATCGCACTAAGTGGCGATGCTATTTACGGGGCCACCTCAGATTGGGCGAAAAGAGGCTCACACAACAAGCAGAGGAGGGGAGAAAACGTCGAAATGAGCACAGGAAAATAAGCATTTGAGGGTTGGTACCTCGGGGGAGCATTCCCATAGTCAGTTATGACTGAAAGGGCTATTATATATTATATATATATATGTGTGTGTGCATGTGTGTATGTGTGCATGTGTGTGTGAGTGTGAGCACGCGTGCGTGTGTGCATGCGTGCGTGCCTACCATACCATACCATAACATTACATTACGCACGCACGCACACACACATATATATGTGTGAGTGTGCTTGTGAAATATTTAATTTTCATATTTACTTTATGTTGTAGTTTAATGGGATATTTCCTTTTTAAATAATATTTGACATATTTCATTAAAAATTTTTTTCACTTGTTGTTTAATTAAAAAATGGATTGAGATTTTGGCTAAGATCAAAGTGTATAAGCCAGGGCCGAGATCAAACACATTTTACACAATAAAGCCATTGACCTCACTTTTCGCCCCAAAATGGGCATTTAATTAAAACAAAAAAAAAAAAAGATTAAGAGATCTAACTCTAACAGAACTGAGTAATTAATGACGGTGCAGTACTGGAACAATTCAGGCTACACAAATATATATATATATACTTACTTACTTATTTACTTACTTAGTCGATCCCCTTCTACCGTGAGGTGTAGAGTTTTGGAAGAGAGAGCGCCAGACTATTCTATCAGCTGTCTTCCTCCTGGCCTGGTTCCATTCCAGTCCTCGGTCCTTCAAAGATTGTCTAATGTTGTCCTCCCAGCGGACTCTCGGTCGTCCTGGGGGTCTGGATCCCTGGCTCTTTGTTTCCCATGCTTGTCGTGGTAGCCGATCTTCTCCCATTCTGCAGACATGGCCAAACCATCTTAGTTGGGACTGTTCTACTTGGGTCTGCAGCGGGTGGCATTTTAGGCCTTGACGTATCGTCTGGTTGAGGACCATGTCTCTTCTTGTTAATTCAACCACCTTTCTCAGATACCTCATTTCTTAGGTTTGGATCTGGCTTTTGTGGGATTGTAGTCATTGCCTATGACTCGCATCCATATGTCAAGACTGGGACACAGGTGGAGCGGTATACAGCCATTTTCGTTTTCTTACCAACCTCTCTCTTGCTGAGGAATCCTCGATTTATGGCCTGAAAAAGTCTCCCAGCCGCTGCTTTTCGAGTGGCCAACTCTTCTTTGATGCCTCCCTTTCGGTCTATAATAGCTCCGAGATATTTAAAGTGGTCGACCTGCTCCAGGACCTGTTCTCCCAACTTAATCTGATGTCTTCTTTCTTCTCGTGATATCACCATGGATTTTGTTTTAGAGCTGCTTCTGACCATCCCTCTGTTCTTTAGCTCTTCCTTCCAGACTTGCATATTGGATTGGAGATGTGTCTCTGATTTAGCAATCAGGACAACATCATCAGCAAATGCTAGCTCTGAAATACAGACCTGTCTCATCTTCCAGTACCCCACTGAATACTTTCTTGTTCTCTCCTTACATGCCTTGATGACGTCGTCCATGAGGAGTATGAAAAGATAAGGTGACAGGATATAACCTTGTCTTACACCAGTGGTGGTCCTGAACTCTTCTGACTTATAGTTTGCTGTCCTCACATAATTTCTGCAAGACTTGTATAAGCTCTGTGTATATATGTATATATATATATATATATATATATATATATATATATATATATATATATATATATATATATATATATATATGTGACAGCGCCATCTTGAGGTCTGTCGTTCTAGGCGCTGGCCCCATCTGGGCAGTCATATTGTCTATGTGATTTAGTGCCTTTTGATCACGTTATCTTCGAGCAGATTTATTACAAGGCCATAATATATGCCTACATATTAGTTGTGTTTTTGCTCTAGTTGTGTAAATCTGTGTTTTCATGCATTCTGGAGCAATAATCGCGTGTGTTATCTGTGTGGCGCAGATTAATACGCGAGCGCGCAGTAAATTGAGTGGTTAGGCCAGGGCTTATAAAAAGGGGTAGCAAGCGGCGAAACCGGTCTATGTTTGAGAGAGCCGCCCAGTGAGAACAGACTAAGAAGACACACAAGAGCCAAGCTGTAAATGCCTTGAGCACACAGTCTATGAACACTGACTGGGTGTTTGTTGGATTGTTTGTTGGATTGTTTGTTTGGTGTTCGGTAGAATTAAATGTTGATCTGCTTAAGGCTTTGGGTTGCTTGAATTGTTAAGTCTGCTGCTGAGAGGGTTGCAAGCAACCAATAATTGCAACCCCTGTCAAACGATCCTTTATAAATTTTCTTAGTGCACGGGTCTTGGGTGTGAGGTACCCCTAGCGCCCCTGTCACAAGTGGCGTCGTCGGCAGGATTGACAGACAGCACGCAGTGAAGCAACTCTTCAGCAATCAGAGCAGCAACAGCCGAAACAGTAGAACACCCAGTTCAGTGCAAGGCGAGGGACGGGATCATCCAGTTTGTCAAGATTTCTAGTCAACTCTACTAGCAACAAGATGGCGGCACGCAACACACCTGCTGCTAGTAGAACTGATAACGAAGATGTGGCTGAGGTGGATGACCCTGTAGTAGGGCTGGATCATCAACCAGAACGAGTGCAGTACATCGTGGTACCTACTCACAAGAGAGTGCGGTGCTTTGGGGAGCGCACGGGTCCTACGGCCGAGGAATATGTCAGAGAGGTGAGAGCTACCTGGAGAGTAGGGATGATGAGTAAAGAGGACCAGGCAGATGTTATTCTTGACAGTGTGACCCCAAGTGTCCGTAGGGAGCTGAGGATTCAGGCTGATGATGATGACCCAGAATCGATGCTACATTCCATTCTTAGGGTGTATGGGGAGCGTCGGAGCATCCCAGAAGTAATGGCCGCGTTCTACTCTACCCGGCAAGGTGCAAGGGAGTCTCTTTGGGAATTCTCCCATCGCATTCACGAGGTGTTTGAAAGTGTTGTAAGGGCACAAAAGCAGAACAACGTCACTCCTTTGGCGCCATCCTTTCTTCGTGACCAGTTTGCTGCTTGTCTGAGAGATGACCTACTAAGAAAGCTTGCAAAGGAACTGATCATCAAGGAGCCTACAGCATCGTTCACGTCGGTGAGGGACTATGCCCTTCGGTTTTTGGAGACTGAACCCACTTCTGGGGCTGGTGTTGCCAGTGTCGAAGCAGCTTTGGGGGCTGGTGTTGCCAGTGTTGAAGTGGCAAGAACAGAGACTGTGTCAGATACGCATGCATTAAACGCAGAAGTAGAGCGGCTGAGAGCACAGGTGGCTCAATTAGAGGCTAAAATTGATGCGATGTCTCAGGAGCAGGGGAGACGTACCAGGACAGTTCGTTGTTTTAGATGCAGAGAACTAGGCCACGTACAGAATCGATGTCCACAGGCGTTAAACTAGACCCCTCTGCGGCTGGGAGTCAGGTTACAGAAGGGGAGCAGAATGACTCAAAGATAAAGATGGTTGGTGGTCGACCGGAGTGTGAGGTGCTTATTGCAGGGAAGAAAGTCAAAGGCGGCCAGGGATGTAAGGGTAGCAGGAGGCGACCCAGGACACCGAGGGAGCCTAGGAAAATAAGATGCTTCAACTGTGGAGACCTTTCGAACCACATGGCAGCCAAGTGTCCCTGTTGCGTGCATATTTTGACGCACATATTACAAAAATCGATATGGCTATTTAATATGAAAAAAATATAGACATTCATTCATTTGTGTATGAAAATGCTGTCTATGGTAAAAGCGAGAGAATCCATGTTTGATTCACACTTTGATTATAGGAGTAATCGTTCTGGATATTGATCCGGCGCAAGGATATTGCGCTTACGTTTGTACTTATCTTTTGGGGCCAGAAAATATATTAATTTGCTTATTGTGTTTATGGCCTGAATTCATATGTATTACATATTATTAGTACAAGTAGAATCAGTCCTATATTGTATATTTTGGATGGGTAGGAGGGACTAGATTCTTGTTATTCCGGTCTAGCGGAAGTATGAGTTGTCTTGACAAGTCGTGATGAGTTCCGATGTACCGTGATAATGGCGGGTACGCACTTTTCAAAGGGCTGGTAGATTCTTAAGGAAATATAATTCATGAAGTGGTTTTCTTCTAAAGGAGATGGTATCTCTACTATAGTTTATGTTAGAGACTCTCCTAAGGTACGGTACAATGTATAATTCGGACTCCATGTATTGCCAGACCCTATTTTGATGATCTCATGTCGATTCGACCTAGATGGAACATTGTGCTTCGTATCGCTAGGGTCGTGTTTTGTATCGACAAAGATGACAGACTTTCCTACAGCGGTTATGGCTACGTGAATTAACCTGATCACCGTAGAGCTGTATGGAAACATTTATGAAATCATTTATATACCCATTATAAATTAACTCTGGCTTATATTCTCCTTCCTATGAATGAGTGAACGACAACTCAGGGAGGCAGCCATGTTAGATTTCGGTCATCATATGTTTTGATCACTGCCAAGAGAACAGATTATTTATCCTATTATCGGACAGTGACAGGGAGATCTCAATCTTGCTAGAAACCCCCCCTTTCGTGGTTTCATAATATATACTACAAACTATGGACGTCAAGTAACTTTAGTTATTTATCGATCTGCCTTCACTGACGCGTTTAGTCAGATAGGGGGATGCGGCCATAATATATCATGACATTGAACTTTTGATGTACTGCCCATTATTTCTGAATGTGTCATGACTTCAGATCTGCTATGTATACCTACAAATTGATATGTCAACATACCATGATGTACTCGTATGTCCCAGTGTGTACGTCTGAATAAATTGAGTAAACAAAGATTCCAGCAGTCTGCATTGGTGCCTTGTAGACACAAGTGTATGAGTGGTTATATTGGTCAGCACACGAACAGTACACCATTCGCGGTAATCACACTCTACACTTCTACTTCATACATACACCATCCTGCGTCGGTTGAGTGACCAAGTTTAGGGCCTGCTTCCCCTGGAGCCTTTGCCTTCCCTAACTCAGGACTAGGGTGAGTTACCCATTTACAGCTGGGTAGACTGGAGCATGCCTGATCTCAACAACACACCACTCTTCCTTACAGAGCATACAGACTGACACTTTACAGAGTGGAAAGAAGAAAAGAAACTTTACAGTGGCGAGCCAGATTCCTGGGTCCAGCTTACGCAGTTTTGTGTTGAGAATCACAGTTTACAGCTGAAAGAACATTTGTTTGACCACATCAACACCAGTAGGACAGCTATACAGTCGATGTCAGCTTGACCTGTATTACCGATAGGATGCTGTATCTAGGTCAGCGCTTGTTGACAGTTTTTCGCTGTACAGACAGTATTACACAGGACAGTGGTATCAAGTGTAGAAAATATCTGGAGCAGTATTGTTGACATTTCTCAACGTACAGAAGAATCACAGTGTTGTTGAACATAAAGTGCATAGTTCATCGTTGGATCTTCATATGCTCAACAGAGAAAAATTGACAGTGTAATAGTTTAAAATTAAATCTATTACTGAATAAAGTGGCAAGTTATTAGTATTAAAATAAACTGTGCCTGCTTTACAACACTATACCTGCAACACATTCCATTCATGACATAAATTATATTGTATGCTATATGCTATTTATGCTTACATGTTATTTGTTATGTATTAAATTAGTTTATGTTCTGTGTGACTAGTACAAGGTATGCCGAGTGACATTGGTCTGGTACTAGTATTCTATAGGTACACATTTTCTTAATTGGAAATTTGTTAGCAACAATTTGCTGCTATTTCTGTTAGTTGTGATGAGGTGTTCTTTTCTTCGTTGTTTTTTGGTAATAATTTTGAGTTCCTTAGTTTTTGTTTGATTTGTTTGTATAATTGTAGGTCTCATCTTTCCTTTCATTTCAGTTTTTTTACACACTTATGTTTATACACTGTGGCGTTATTTGTCTTGTTATATTATGGCAGTTATCATCACGGTTTCTGTGATCATTTTTTTTTCATTCCTCCTATTTAATTTAATTTGATCTCTGCAAATGTGTTCATATTGTCTTTTCTTGTTTGTCCTTTGTAATGTCTTTAGTTGACATATGACGTATAGTGGTATACACTGATAGTATAGTACAGATCAGTACTTTATGATTGTTATTGTTATAAAACAAAATGTACAAGACCTTTGTAAGGCTTGTCTCCCAAAGTGATTGGTAAAGGGAAATATTTTTTCCACAGGTACTCAAGTGATCTTTGATTACATTGAGGTATACAAGACCTTTGTAAGGCTTGTCCCCACAGTATTTGAGATACAGTTATTGTTGTCCACAGGTACTCAAGTTATCATTGGTTATTATAAACCATACAAGTTTGGACTAAGACTAAGTCTATGGTATAGACTTGTCTCCCATTAAAGTGAAATAGGGTAATTTATTTACTTTTTCAGGTTTCTGATTTAAGAAGACAATATGTCTACATTAGATTATTTCATTGCACAAGGAAAATCTCTTGATAAGACTGGAAAAGACTTAGAACAATGGGCTGTTGCTCAATATGACAAAGCATTAGCTGCAGAAGAGAAAAAAACTGCTGCTGCTGTTGAAGAAAGAAAAGCTGCTGCTGAGGAAAAAAAAGCTGCGGCTGAGGAGAGAAAACTTCAAATAGAAGAAAAAAAAGCTCTGGCTGAAGAAAAAAGATTAGAAAGAGAAGCTGCTGCTGAAGAAAAAAAAGCTCTGGCTGAAGAAAAAAGATTAGAAAAAGAAGCTGATACTGCTGCTGAACTAAAGAAATTGCAGATGCAAGTGGAGGAAAGGAGATTTGAGGCAGAACAGAAGAAATTAGAAGCTGATGCAGAGCAGAAAAAATTAGAAGTTGCTGCAGAACAGAAAAAAATTAGAAGTTGCTGCAGAACAGAAAAAATTAGAAGTTGCTGCAGAACAGAAGAAATTAGAAGCTGCTGCAGAACAGAAAAAAATTAGAAGTTGCTGCTGCTGCAGAACAGAAAAAATTAGAAGTTGCTGCTGCTGCAGAACAGAAAAAATTAGAAGCTGCTGCAGAACAGAGAAGATTAGATAGAGAAGCTGAAGAGAGAAAAGCAATAAGAGAACATGAGTTTGAATTAGAGAAATTAAAATTGACATGTATGAGTAATGTTAATCAGGCATCTGGTGGTAATGGTAAACCCTTTGTGTACAAGGTCAAGGTACCAGCGTTTAACCCTACCAGTGATGACATAACATTTTGGCTTTCTAGATTTGAACGGGCTTGTCGATCTCATAATGTTGACAAATCACAGTATGTGAATCAGTTGTCTGAAAATCTAAAAGGGGAGTCCCTAAGTAAGTTATATTTTGTTGAAGAGGCCGACAAAGATAATTATGATGCTGTTAGGGCAGCTTTGATAAAGAGATATCAGCTGTCTGAGGAAGGTTACCGTCTTTTGTTTAAAACAATGAGACCTGAGGTAGGTGTAGAATTCTCAGATTTCATCTCAAAAGCACGAATTACACTTTCACGATGGATTGAATTATCCAAAACAGAGAAAACATTTGATGGTCTTACGGATTTATTGCTAAGAGACAAGGTCATGTCTTCTGTAAATAAATCATTCCTAGAGTTCTTACATGAGCGTAAACCTGGTACAATAAAGCAAATGGAAGAATATTGTGACCAGTATGCCACGGCACACCCTGACATGATTCTTAGTAACTCTAACATTAAAGAGAGTATGCCAGTTGCTTCGGCAACAGAGTATAATCAGAATTACTCACATAAATTCCAAGGAGCTAAAAATAAATTTGATAAAAAGGTTAATTGGAATAAGTATCAAAACCAAGATAACCACTCAAATCAGGGTTCTTCTTCGAAGAACTGGAATCGGGCTGATAGTCCTCGACACGCGAGAGGTACCCATAATGTTAGAAATTCTCGAAAAGGGAGTAGCTATAGGAACTACCCAAGTGCTTCATGGAGACAACAGAAACAATATTACAGGGATACTCAATATAACGAGCGTGATGATTATGATCATGAATATTATGATTCAAACCCAAATAGGGGTTATAACAGAGGCAATAATAATTATAGAGACAATTATAACCGAGGTAGATCACAACACAAAAGACATGGTAAATCTTATTACCAGGCTAACTCTGCACAACAGGAGTTCCACGACACCGATAATCAGAATAATGATAAAAAAGACTCCAACAGTGTAGCAAATTCCGCTTTCGATTTTGCTAGAGCATCTGAGTGTTCGCAATGCAAAACATTATTCGATCCAACCACAGTGTCTACTTTAAGCTGCGGTCACCCGCTTCCCGCTCTCCATGCGTCAATTGCGCATAATGGAAGGGGTGCTCTTGTCTTTAATAGGGGCCTAATAGATGGTACTCCGGTATCAATTCTTTTCGATTCGGGGTGCACTACCATTGGAGTGAGGCAATCACTCGTAAATCCTTCTCGAGCTACAGGCAATATAGTCAAATGTGTAACATTTGGTGGCACATTGGAGAAGTACTCCACTGCCATTATCAATATTGCTACGCCTTTCTTTACAGGAGAGGTGCAAGCATGTCTCTTGCCGAATCCGATCGCTGATCTTATCATCGGTCGCATTCACGGGGTGAAAGAATGCACTCCACAGCAAATTTCTAATTGGGAAAATGTTAATATGCAATCGGCTAATGCAGTAATCACTAGGGCTCAAGCTCTTAATATGCCACAATCTTCACATTCTGAAGATAATGATGCGCAGATCCGAGATGATCCCTTGGAGATTTCCCACGATTCCTTTATCAAACAGCAGGAAGATGATCCTACTCTAAAGAAATTCTTTACTCTGGCAACAAAAGGTGATCCGAATAAGGATACTAATCGTAAATCTTGGATTACGATGAAGAATGGCGTACTTGTACGTATGGTACAAGACTCCGCTAAGTCCATTCATTCTCAAATCCTTGTGCCTAAAAATATGAGAGTTAAAATCTTACAGCACGCTCATGATTCGCAGTGTGCTGGACATATGGGTTTTTCCCGTACTAAAGCTAGAGTTCTTCAATCTTTCTTTTGGCCTGCTGTGAATAAGGACATACGAATCTATTGTCGATCTTGTAAAGTATGTCAAGAGATTAAATCCAGAGGTCCACGCCATGATGCACCTATTCAGGCTGCAGACATTCCCATTCGGCCATTTCAAAAAATGGCGATAGACATCATTGGTCCATTTAAGATAAAGTCTGCGAGAGGACACCAATTTATTTTGACGTGTGTTGATATGTGCACACGTTGGCCGGAGGCTGTTCCTCTAAAGAGCATAACTACTGCTGATGTCGCAGATGCTCTTTGGTTAATATTTTCTCGTCTGGGATTTCCAGCAGAAATATTATCCGACCATGGTACCCAACTCATATCGGATACCATGTCTCAAGTAATGTCGACTCTGAAGATAGAGAGATCGCTGAGTAGTATTTATCATCCTATGTCCAATGGGATGGTGGAACGTTTGAATAGAACTCTGAAAAACCTACTCGGTAAGATAACAGAAGATCATCCTCAGGATTGGGATAGGGTTTTACCCGCGGCTCTCTTTGCATATAGAGAGGTCGCCAACGAACATACAGGATTTTCTCCCTTTGAACTTGTCTTTGGCGCGAAACCGCGAGGTCCTATGTCCTTACTTCATGATCTTATAACTGCTGATAATATTGTCGATGACACAAAATCCTCTTACGAATATGTCATCGCACTTAGACACAAGATTATTGAAGCATGCAAATTGGCAACTGCTTCTTCTGAATTTGCGAAACAGAAGGCAAGGGAATTTGCCAATAAAAAGAGATGTTTGCGTCAACTTTGTCCAGGTGACAAAGCATTTGTCTTGCTACCTTGTAGGGAAAATAGACTTCTCATTTCTTGGAAAGGTCCGTACGATATAATATCAAAAGTTTCCGATGTTGACTATATCGTCGATATTGACGGGAAGCGTAAAACCTTCCACATCAACATGCTCACGGAATTCCATGAACGTCCTGATTATTTACAACCTGTTTTCCAGGCAACGGACGATTTTCCAGTCCAACATGGACAGTACTCATCTCTGTCAGTAATACAGGATGAGGAAACGAGTTTCTCGGATGTAAATTTACCTTTTCCACTGATTCCTCTTCACTCTAATGAATCATGGAAAGATGTTGCAATTTCTCCAGAATTATCTCCAGGAGAGCAGAAACAAGTTTCTACTATGTTAGAACAATTTCAGGATGTCCTTACTGACATTCCTGGTCAAACTGATGTCATTCAACATGACATTATTCTTACTGACCATAGTCCTATAAGAGTCAGACCGTATCCTATCCCGATACATTTTCAAGCACAGGTAGAGAAAGAGTTAGATGAGATGATAGAGTTAAAAATTATTGAACCATCCACATCAGCATATTCTTCGCCGATGGTTATAGTACGAAAAAAAGACAATAACATACGTCTTTGCGTGGATTATCGCAAATTGAACCAAGTGACTAAATTTGATGCGTCGAATCCTATCTCATCGCTCAGATGTCATTGCGTATCTTGATGACATCTGTCTTTTCAGTGATACTTGGAACGATCACTATAATGGTATAAATGAACTATTGTCTATCTTATGCGAGCATAACCTGACAGCGAAACCATCGAAAGCATGTATTGGTTTTAGCGAAATATCTTTCTTAGGACACCGTGTTGGTCATGGGTTCCTAAAAACAGAAGACCATAATACAAGTAAGATACTTAACATTTCTATTCCTAAGACTAAAAAGCAAGTACGAAGTCTCTTAGGTCTAATACAATTTTATGGACGATTCATCCCGAATCTGTCCTCCATTATGTCACCTCTTTCTTCCTTGCTAAAGAAAGGGTCTCCTAATGTAGTCCATTGGACTCAAGAATGTCAATCCTCTTTGGATAAGGTTAAAACTATGTTTTCTACTTCACCTATCCTAGTATTGCCTTCTAAGGATAAGACATTTATTCTTCGTAGTGACGCTTCATCCACCGGGATTGGAGCTGCACTAATGCAAAAGTACTCTGGAACTCTGCATCCTGTGATGTATATTTCTCGGAAATTAAATGCCGCAGAGAAGAATTACTCGGTCCTAGACCGTGAATTATTGGCTATGGTTTGGTCAATCCTTAAACTGCAAAGATTTCTTCTGGGCGCGCATTTCATTGTGGAAACTGACCAGAAAGCTCTTACGGCTATTCAGAGTAAAAATCTGAAGAGCGCGAGATCAACGCGATATGCGATTGCTCTACAGCCATTTCATTTTTCGGTGCGAGCTATCCGTGGGTCAGAAAATGTGATGGCAGATATTTTGTCTAGATGCCCACATGATTCATAACTGTTATACAACTTTGATACAGTTGTTTCTATGTTGAAATGTGTACACATATGTAATATATCATATATTGATTGTAACACTACTTAGCGGTTCATTGATAATTATTCACCGCTGATCTTTCAATGTTTTTCGTCTTTGATGATCATGATGTTAAGATATCTTAGATGAAATTTATGTATAAACTAATGTGGAAATTGTGTCATTGCTAATATTGTAGTATGCGTTGGTGACACCTCTCTGGAAATATTTATACTTAGAGAAGTACTTTCTCTAAGGTTATAAAACTTATGCTTATCATCTGCGCATGGTATTGGTGCGTTGTGAGCCTATTGTATGTTGCTCCTAGATGTATTTCAAAAAAAAATGTACCATTTTTTTTTCCCGAGGGGTGTGGTAATCTGTTGCGTGCATATTTTGACGCACATATTACAAAAATCGATATGGCTATTTAATATGAAAAAAATATAGACATTCATTCATTTGTGTATGAAAATGCTGTCTATGGTAAAAGCGAGAGAATCCATGTTTGATTCACACTTTTGATTATAGGAGTAATCGTTCTGGATATTGATCCGGTGCAAGGATATTGCGCTTACGTTTGTACTTATTTTTTAGGGCCAGAAAATATATTAATTTGCTTATTGTGTTTATGGCCTGAATTCATATGTATTACATATTATTAGTACAAGTAGAATCAGTCCTATATTGTATATTTTGGATGGGTAGGAGGGACTAGATTCTTGTTATTCCGGTCTAGCGGAAGTATGAGTTGTCTTGACAAGTCGTGATGAGTTCCGATGTACCGTGATAATGGCGGGTACGCACTTTTCAAAGGGCTGGTAGATTCTTAAGGAAATATAATTCATGAAGTGGTTTTCTTCTAAAGGAGATGGTATCTCTACTATAGTTTATGTTAGAGACTCTCCTAAGGTACGGTACAATGTATAATTCGGACTCCATGTATTGCCAGACCCTATTTTGATGATCTCATGTCGATTCGACCTAGATGGAACATTGTGCTTCGTATCGCTAGGGTCGTGTTTTGTATCGACAAAGATGACAGACTTTCCTACAGCGGTTATGGCCACGTGAATTAACCTGATCACCGTAGAGCTGTATGGAAACATTTATGAAATCATTTATATACCCATTATAAATTAACTCTGGCTTATATTCTCCTTCCTATGAATGAGTGAACGACAACTCAGGGAGGCAGCCATGTTAGATTTCGGTCATCATATGTTTTGATCACTGCCAAGAGAACAGATTATTTATCCTATTATCGGACAGTGACCGGGAGATCTCAATCTTGCTAGAAACCCCCTTTCGTGGTTTCATAATATATACTACAAACTATGGACGTCAAGTAACTTTAGTTATTTATCGATCTGCCTTCACTGACGCGTTTAGTCAGATAGGGGGATGCGGCCATAATATATCATGACATTGAACTTTTTGATGTACTGCCCATTATTTCTGAATGTGTCATGACTTCAGATCTGCTATGTATACCTACAAATTGATATGTCAACATACCATGATGTACTCGTATGTCCCAGTGTGTACGTCTGAATAAATTGAGTAAACAAAGATTCCAGCAGTCTGCATTGGTGCCTTGTAGACACAAGTGTATGAGTGGTTATATTGGTCAGCACACGAACAGTACACCATTCGCGGTAATCACACTCTACACTTCTACTTCATACATACACCATCCTGCGTCGGTTGAAGTGACCAAGTTTAGGGCCTGCTTCCCCTGGAGCCTTTGCCTTCCCTAACTCAGGACTAGGGTGAGTTACCCATTTACAGCTGGGTAGACTGGAGCATGCCTGATCTCAACAACACACCACTCTTCCTTACAGAGCATACAGACTGACACTTTACAGAGTGGGAAATAAACAAATAAAGAAGAAAGAAACTTTACAGTCCCCAGGGCCCGCTTCCTAAGCGATGTTTCCATTGTAAGTCCCCGGACCATTTGATATCGGTTTGTCCATCAAAGAGCGCCCTCTCTAGGCGTACCAACACATCTAGATTGCCGTCACAGTGCAAGCCAAGAGATGGCCGTGGCAACTGTCACCATAAGGGCGCCAGGAAAAGTGGTCGACATTTAGAGGAGGAGACTCATCTAAAACTCGTTGAAGGACACGTTTCCAGGCTACGAGGGGCGCACGTAAGAGCAGAGCCACCGTTGCAGAGTTTTGCAGCAGTCCGGAAAGAGAGATGTGACAAGCTGTCGTGTTCTACTCCACTACAGGTCGGAGAATTGGTGAAGAAGAGAATGCACAACGCTGAGAGATCCAAGTTTCGTGATATGTGGTCAGAAGACGAGTACGTTGTAGTTCGTGCTCCCACAATGACAGGTGGTCCATATATCATCCAACGAACGGACAGAGCGAGTCCGAGCATTAGAGTCACCGGCAATGACCTGAGACGAAGTGAAGGAAAAGGTGATCCTCCAGATTTGGAGAATACGTCTGGGGAGCCTGATTTAGTGTAGTTGTCGGGACGACAACAAAATCAGGCGGGGAATATGTGACAGCGCCATCTTGAGGTCTGTCGTTCTAGGCGCTGGCCCCATCTGGGCAGTCATATTGTCTATGTGGTTTAGTGCCTTTTGATCACGTCATCTTCGAGCAGATTTATTACAAGGCCATAATATATGCCTACATATTAGTTGTGTTTTTGCTCTAGTTGTGTAAATCTGTGTTTTCATGCATTCTGGAGCAATAATCGCGTGTGTTATCTGTGTGGCGCAGATTAATACGCGAGCGCGCAGTAAATTGAGTGGTTAGGCCAGGGCTTATAAAAAAGGGGTAGCAAGCGGCGAAACCGGTCTATGTTTGAGAGAGCCGCCCAGTGAGAACAGACTAAGAAGACACACAAGAGCCAAGCTGTAAATGCCTTGAGCACACAGTCTATGAACACTGACTGGGTGTTTGTTGGATTGTTTGTTGGATTGCTTGTTTGGTGTTCGGTAGAATTAAATGTTGATCTGCTTAAGGCTTTGGGTTGCTTGAATTGTTAAGTCTGCTGCTGAGAGGGTTGCAAGCAACCAATAATTGCAACCCCTGTCAAACGATCCTTTATAAATTTTCTTAGTGCACGGGTCTTGGGTGTGAGGTACCCCTAGCGCCCCTGTCACATATACAAGGGGCGTTCAGAAAGTAATGCACCACACCATTTTTCTCAGGAGCTGTTTATTCAAAAAGCATGAAATTTATAAACAATGTACATGGATATGTCATGTAAACATCGGTATTATTCAACATAATCCCCATCAACTTCTACGGCTTTATGCCAGCGCGAAACAAGTGCATGTATTCCTAGCCCGTACCAGTTTTTGTCTTGATCATGTAGCCATTTCTTCGCTGCATGAATCACTCTTTCTTCATCTTCAAACCTTGTCCCACGGAGTGCATCTTTAAGTGGACCAAATAGATGAAAATCAGAGGGTGCCAAATCGGGACTATAGGGTGGATGGGGTAGTACAGGCCAACTCAATTTGGTGATTGCTTCCCATGTTGCCAGACTTGTGTGAGGTCGCGCATTGTCGTGAAGGAGAAGCAGGTCTGCTGGATTCTTGTGCGGCCGAACTCGGCGAAAACGTTGATTGAGTTTTTTCAATGTCTTAATGTAAGCTTGCGAATTGATTGTCTCTCCTCTTGGCATAACGTCCACAAGAATCCCACCTTCAATGTCCCAAAAGACCGTGATCTTTACCTTTCCAGCTGAAGGAATTGTCTTGAATTTCTTTCTTCGTGGTGATTGCGGATTATGTCATTCCATTGACTGTCTTTTTGTCTCAGGTTCAAAATGATGTGCTCAGGTTTCGTCACCTGTAACGATCTTAGCCAAAAAGTTCTCTCCATCAGCATTGAAACGCTCCAGCAATTTAGAAGAAATTGCTTTCCTTTGCAATCGGTTGTCATTTGTGAGACTCCAAGGAACCCATCTTGCGCAAACCTTAAAAAATCCGAGAGTTTTTATAACTGCATTTGCACTACCAATGCTGACTGACAGCTGTAAGGCCAATTGTTGAATAGTGATTCATCTATCAATAAGAATAATCCCCTCAGCGCATTTCAATATTTCTGCGTTGGTGGCTGTGGCAGGACGTCCACAGCGCGGCCGATCACGCAGCTCCGTATCTCTACTTCCTGATTCTTTGATTCTCTGAACCCAGCGACTAACTGTACTCCTGTCGACTGCAAAACTTCCATACACATCACATAGACGCTTGTGAATGTTCACAACAGTTTCCTTCTCTGCAATGAGAAATTCTATCACAATTCGCGGCTTATAACGCAAGTTGTTAACACGCTCCATTTGAACGGTTTAGGGCAGTCGTATTATTTGTCCGGTTGCGGTGCAATTAGGTTCACACAATTGGCACATGCCATATTTGAATTGTGCAAAATTTCATGCTTCTATCTTCATTATTATATATATTATATAAATCAGTCGAGGTTCCTTAGATGACACGATCTTACTTGGATAACTGTGGCAATTCTAGAGCTAATACATGCTTACCAGAGCGCTGTCTCCCTCCCCGCGCGAGCGACGAAATGCTCTGTTCAGACAGTTATCTGGTTGATCCTGCCAGTAGTCATATGCTTGTCTCAAAGATTAAGCCATGCAGGTCTCGAGGTGTCTGCGTTCCCATATATGGTTTTAGAAGAAAAGGAAAAATTAATATAATAAATAAATTATTATATATATAATGATGTATTAAAAAATTATAAAAATATTTATTATATAATT